>CAKNYM010052466.1:404881-424725 GCA_932195095.1 Andricus curvator
ACACCCGTAATCAATTTTTGTGGTAAGAATATATTCAAAATGAAAAAATTAACTTTTTTGATAAACGGCACAAGCTAAAATAAAATGTTAACTAATAAAATTTGTCGCCTAAATTATATCATTATTTTTCATTTGAAATCAAATACAAATTTAGTAATTTGTATATGAAGAACATATAACACGAAGCACAAAGTGCGCGCTCAGTGTATTTACCAAATCGCACGCCGTAAGTGCGCTCCAACTTTTTTGTTTCTATCATACGGTTCAAATGATTTTCAAATCAAATATCGAGCGCGGAGCGCGAGTGTCTGGATGAGAATGTGTTCCTTAAGGTCGATAGAACCTTGAGTAAATAAAGTTCCTTTTCAGTCTAAAATAAAAGAAAATTTAACAATCACTTAATATGTAGAGGTTTTGATAATTTTATAATATTTAAAAACAAACTTTTTCTTTTCATCGAAGTCGAACACGAAGTTCAAAAATCTAGAGGAGCCTAGCGTAAAGCGCGATGCAAATACGCCCGAGCGCGTAGCGCGAGGTGAATACATAATCGAGCGCGAAGCGCGAGATAAATATATGATCGAGCGCGAAGCGCGAGATCCAACAGTCGCGCGCCCTAGGCGCGCTCAAACTTGCGAGCGAAGCGAGCCGCGCGCGAAGCGCGCCATGAGAATGTGCCCGCGAAGCGGGCAGATTTTTTTCAATTAAAACGTCTAATTTTCTACCAGATCATTGAATTTTCAAGTAAAAAAGACGATTTTTCTACAAAACAGTTGGATTTTGAACAAAAAAATGTGAGATATTGGCCAAAAAGTGTATTTAAAACCGAATAGTTGAATTTTCAACTAAAATTTTCAATCTTTAACCAAAAAATATTTGAAATTAAAACAGTTGAATTTAACCAAAAAATAAGAATTTTCAACAAAAACAGATTAATTAGCAGCCAAAAAGGTTCATATTTTATCAAAAATTATAAATTTTCAACCGAGTAAAACTAAATTTTCACTTAGATAGTTGCATTTTTCGATAAAAAATATATTTTTTCAACAAAAAATAAGATTAGTTAAATTTTCAGTTGAAAGATTAATTTAATGTAAGAAATGAAACGATTTTTCGACGAAATAGGGAAATTTTCAACAAGAGAGTAGTTCAACTTTCAATCAAGTAGATGATTGTTTAACCGAAAAAGATTAATTTTGAATCAAATAGTTAAATTTATATACAAAAAGATTAATTTAAAAAAAAACATGAATTTTCAACGAAATAGTTTAAGTTTCTATCAAAATAATTACATTATCAAAAAAATGAATTTTTAACAAAACACTTCATTTTCAATCAAAAGGTTTAATTTTCTACCAGATCATTGAATTTTCAAGTAAAAAAGATGATTTTTCTACAAAACAGTTGGATTTTGAAAAAAAAACATATGAGCTCTTGGCAAAAAGGTTGATTTGAAACCGAATAGTTGAATTTTCAACTAAAATTTTCAATCTTCAACCAAAAAATATTTGAAATTAAAAACAGTTGAATTTAACCAAAGAATAAGAATTTTCAACAAAAACAGATTAATTAGCAGCCAAAAAGGTTCATATTTTATCAAAAATTATAAATTTTCAACCGAGTAAAGCTAAATTTTCACTTAAATAGTTGCATTTTTCGATAAAAAATATATATTTTCAACAAAAAATAAGAATAGTTAAATTTTTAGTTGAAAGATTAATTTAATGTAAGAAATGAAACGCTTTTTTAACGAAATAGATAAATTTTCAACAAGAGATTAAATTTTAACCCAAAAAGATTACTTTTTGACGTAACAGTTAATTTTTAACCAACAAGGCGGATTTTTCACCAAGGAGATTAAGGTTCCACCAAAAAAGGCGAGTTTTTTTTTCAACAAAATGCATACATTTTCCACAAAATAATTGAATACTTAACCAAAATGGAATAATTGTCAACCAGAAAGTTGCATTTTTAACCAGCAAGGTTAGATTTTCTACCAAGAAGATTATTTTATATCAAAAAGACGAATTCTCAACAAAATACATGAATTCAACCAAAAATAGTTGGAATTAATTATTGAGTTCTAATATCAGTTTCTTAAACCGGGAAAAAAATCAGAATTCTTAAAAAAAGAGGTGACTCGCCGAGATGTTGAATGTTAAGCACGGACGAGCACGGTTAGCGCTCGGATGGGTGTCTGTTCGGTGTTCTCGCTCAGTCGTGTTTTCACTGAGTTCAACTACCTTGAGTGGGACGTTTGAAACTGAGGATGAACGTTGGGTCAGGAGTTTTGGTTTTCTGCAGTTTTCCACTCCTCTGATCAAATTAATGGTCGAATGTGAAAGTTTCTAATAAAAATTCGGCTGCAGAAGGTATAGGATTTAGGGGAACTCCACATAATTAATTACGTCAGGCATTATCTGGATGTTTATTGAGAGTTGTAGTACTAGGGGCTTTGTTAAAGGGGTTATGTCCATCACATGTGGGAAGGGGAATTGAGGTGCACACTTATTGAGGTTGGATTCTCCATATTTAATTGTTCAAGAGGGATGTACATGTGAGTAATAAAATAAAAATCATCATTTCTCAAAGAATTTCTCAAGTCCTCGAATAAAAATAGGAAATTGTTGACCAATTATTCCCAGCACGTTTCCAGGTGAACTGTTTGTCTTCGTTAACCATTGATTGCGGATGCTCTTTCTTTTCTGGGGTTTTCTACGCAATCTCATTTAAATCTCTACAGATCCAATGATTCCGGTCAAACGTCGACACGAAGCCACACGGAGTATCAATTTCCGGAGAAAATCCCCGTGTGAGCCTTCGACAGTGGAAAAAGACCTCGAACGGTTGAAGGATGTCTTCTTCAAGTAGGGCGTTCTCTAATAAAAAGGGTAAATCCCATCGCCAATCGAAAAACGGAGAAGTTCTTATAAGAGGTTGTTTCGTAACCTAACTTCTTTTTTTGATTCGGAATCCCCTTGACTATAGTCGTAAAGTAGCCTATAAGAGCTATAACTATACACTCCCACCCCCTTTTCACATTGCAATGTACTCCTACTTAGCTGGTTTCCTCTACTCTCTTTTATATCCTCAAAACTATATTATTTACTTTCCCGCCCAATGTATTTGCTATGGATAAAGGATCCGAAACCACCTTTCCATGAGTGCCTAACTTTCTATGCACATATTACAGTAAAAACACTACGATACTTTTCGAAATTTATTTTCATTTTTAATATGGTTTAGTCCAAGAGGCTGCTAAGTTAATTAGTAGACTTAATTGACATTGATATTCCTTTCGGGATTAACATTTCCTCAATAAACTTTCTTTGCATCAGTTTTTCTCGATATGCAAACAGCAGAGATTCAGGGATTTCTTCGAAAGAAAGGAGATTAAAAGGGGTTTTTATTCATTTATTAAAAACTTTTTATGTCATATGTGTATCTCGAGAATATTGAACGAAAGTACCCTGTGTAACAAATTAGCACTTTCTAATCATGAAAACATTTCAGAAAAAAATTCTAAAATATCAAAGATTGAAAAGTAGGTAAATAACAGAATTTGAAAATGATGTTTGAACTTTTAAAATGTACTTTTATCAGTTGATATAACTTGATTCCCTATTCTGATCAATTCATTTCTTGTGTCTTTGATACGCGGCTTTACGAATTTTGAAATGAATAAAAATAAATCAAAATTCTTATTTATTTATCGCAGGCTTCAGAATCTTTCCACTTTTTTCCCAATTCCCCTCTTTTTTCTCCTTTTTCTCATTTTCCCATATACATATTATATTCGAACTCAACTAATAAAACCCCCCCAAAAAAATGCAACTATTTTTGGTTGAAAATGTTATTATTTTGTTAAAAAATTAACAATTCTATCTAAAAAAAAGTGGTGTAACGATATGTCTCGAAAATCTCGCAATCATTGTGGTTGAAAACCTGATTATATTTCCATTACTGAATTTGCTTTATGTCCTCAATTTTATATTTAAAAAAAGAAATGTACAAATCATCCCTTCTATTAGGAAAAATTATGAAAAATCTTTTGCAAATTCAAAAACATTTGTGCTTTTTAATCCGATTGCGCGGATAAACTAAAACTTTCAAAGCATGTCACAAATTATAAAAAATTGTATACATTTTTTATGTGAGTGCTTTTTGCTGGAAATAAATATTGCAAAAGATTTAATATAAAATCATAAATTTTTGAAGAAGAGTTAGAATTTCTGAAAATTGTAGGCTTCGTTATTATTTAATTAATTTAATTATTCAATTTCAAAGAATATTTACAATTTTTTCAGAACTTTGAGTCATGCTGGTCTGTTTCACATGAACTCGTTGTTTTTCATCACAAATCATTAAATTCAAAATCGAATAATTTTTATATAAAATCATCAAATTTATAAACTTGAATAATTTTGGATTGAGTTAGTTTTCTTCACCAGAAATTAAAATTTTTATTAAATCATCAGATTTCAAAGAAGATTCATATTTTTTCAACAATTTAGGTTACGTTCTGGTTTTACATTACAAATTAGTATTATTAAACAAAAATTATAATACATTGAGCGAGATTTAGAATATTTAAACAATTTTTTATTATTTGTGTGTTTTTCGTCTCAAAGTTGTATTTTTAATAAAAAGCCATTAGATTTCAAAGGTAAAAAAAAGTTTGAACAGTTTCAGGTTATGCGTTCTATTTTTGTTAAAAAAAAGTCATACAAAATTTATTTTTGGGTTAAAGAATTATCATTTTAGTTGAAAATTTATATCCTTGGTTAAAAACCGTCTATTTTGTTGAAAATTCAATATTTTCCACTTGATGTAGTGGGAATTTGAAGCGTTTTAATTTCAGTTTGATATTAGCACCTACATTATTTTTATTTAAAAGTATTTATTCCGCTATTTTTTGGGAAAATCTCTGATTTCCAACTACAGAATTGATTTATCTTTCGAGTTTATCTATTTTGAAGCATCTTGTCTTTTTATGTCTTGAATTTCTGTTCGGATTCTAAAAAAAGGATAACCTTGCAAAAAAGGGGAAAAAAGGAATAATTGCGTCAAAATTCTCGAATTTAGGTGTTTCTGTACATTTTAGGGGAGGAAAAAAGAAGGAAAATCACTGAGAAAAATGTTTGCTGGATTCCAACAAATTCAATTTGAATTAGGAATTGTTTTCTTCGGTATGGCTTCAAACAAATGTCTGTTTGATTTAATGAAATTCCTTATTTGACCTTCTTAATCAGATTTGAATACATTTTCATTAAGATCAAATAAATTCCTTGTTTAAATTAAATAATGTTGTTTACTTTAAACATTTTATTTTTGTAAGTGAACTAAAGATGTTGTGTTTTAAGCTTCACTACATTTTATAAATAATTTTCAAAAATTTTCAATTTGATTGATGTTATGCGCAACGACGGTATTTTTAAATGTTTGAAAAAGCCTTTATATTGCATTATTATTATTTATTGTCTTCATTGTTTCCACTGCAAGAAAGCCTACTTTGCGCTACTAGCATTTTTTCTAAAGAACTATCTTATATTCAATTTGCAGATTAAATTTTGTATTTGAATGAAACAAATAGTTTTGTATATACTCAAACATATTTAATTGAAGCAAATCCTTTATTTAAATCAAAAAATCGTATTAAACAATTTATTGGTTTGAGTCAACAAGATATATATTATCATTTAACACAATGAAATAAACTTTTTGTTATTTCAAACAAAACATTTGTTTCTTACAATCATATGATATCAAACAAATTGTTTTGTTCGATAAAAAATTTTTTCTCAGTGAAGGGGAAAAAGAGGACCGACTGTGAGCCCTGGAATTGGTCAGAAGTCTCTTGTTGATTAATTTTTCACAATTTTATTTAGCGAAATGCTGAAACACAGCAGAATCTTGTTCTTCGGAAGGAAAGTGGATAAACGTTACTGATGAATATGCAGCCATAGGAGAAGTCTTTCTTGCTGGGCGGTTATGGGTTTGCGTATGTAAGAACTGTTCACAAGAGCAAAACAGTCGAAGAAACATCTTACCGTGCGGGACACAAGGAGATAATTTATTGCCGGCAGGAAAACTTATCGCGACCAGTGAGAGAACGAAGACTCCGTGTGAAACGTGATGTTGGGCCACATACAGGGACGAAATAAGCTCCCCGAAGCCTCCATAAGTGGTATTGAAGGAAGTCAATTTCTTCACTATCAGAAATGAAAGCTTTTAAATTGGATCGATTGAAAATCCTCTAATTTATCTCGATTTTCTCTTTCGCTGCTGGAAGCAAATATATAGAAAAAGGTTGAGACTTGTATAGAAAAAGATAGAAATTTTCAATCCCTACCAGGATCACATTTTGTATCACGGATAGATGAGGAGTAAACGAACAAAACATGGTAAATCCGTTCGAGATCATTCCTCAATAATCAGAAAAAATTCTCTATCTACACTCTATCACTCATGATATGCTGGCAATAATTTAAACTACAAATTCTAGTAGACAATCATTGTAAATGTATCAGGTATAAGAAAAATTTGGCACGCCTAGCTCTTTAAAAATTGTATACTCTCGCGATGGATTTATTTTTTGTTTTTCGGACTTTAATTTTCAGAATGAACTAATTGTACCATACACACACCTCAAAAAATGTTTTAGCTGTCCCAGCTAGAAGTTTAGCTGGATTTCGTCTTCTAAGAAAATATAGCTGTGTTACATAATTTCTAGCTGTGTTACCTAAATATCTAGATGTTTCAGCTAATCTTTCCGTCTAGAAATTATCTAGATAATGTATCTAGATAATTTCTAGATGGCCAAATTTAGCAAAACAGCTACATATTTAGGTAACACACTTATAAATTTAGGTAACACAGCTATGTTTTCTTAGAAGACGAAATCCAGCTAAACGTCTAGCTGGGACAGCTAAACCATTTTTTAAGTTCAAACCTTGAGTCACCGTGGACCAATCATTTCTATTCTCTGCCTATTCAGGTCAATTTTATCGTGTCCTTTACCTATCTAAAATGATTCCCATTCCTTTAAATCTCAGTCATTTTCCTCTAGTCTATCATCCGCGTATCCATATCAATCCTTTTCAATATTATTTGCAATCCATAATTACCTTTGTTCCTCTGAAACCCAGTATTCATATCCTGGAAATTTTATTGAAATCTACCTTCTGAGTATCCACATTAATCTTTTTCTATATTTTTTACCATCCATAATTATTTTGATTAATTTGGATACTTGTGTTGCTATCCCAGTGATTTTGATCAAATTTATGTTTCGCGTATCGATATTAATCCTTCTCAATATTCTCTAGAATCCATAACTAATATTGTTCTACTGAATCCCAGTCTTTCTATCCCGGCTATTCTATTCAAATATATCACTCGCGTATTTATATCAATCCTTTTCAATATTCCTCAACTTCCATAATTACTTTGTTCTTCTGAATTCCAGTCTTCCTGTTCAAGTCTGTCGAAGAGAAAGACTGAAATTTAAGAGGAAAAGGGTGATTTATCGTACAGAAGAAATATAAAAGAATTGAAGTGAATAGTAAGATAGGTTTGAGAAAGATAAGATAAATTTCCGATTTCCAATCTTATAAAAAGGGATACACTTGCAGAGCTTAAATGAATGTTTACCAGTGAAATCTAGATCTTCATGGTTGAACTATTTTCAATTCAAAAATAGGAAAGGTATCTAGATTTTGAATGTTAGTATCTGCATGTTAGTCTAGAGTGTCTCACACCTTAATACCTACGTTTTAACATCTATTTTCTGCGCATTATATTGAAGATAATATAGAAAAGGATTCGCGAGAATAGGAAGACAGGGATTGAGAAATATTAACAGGATTTTATATTGCCAAACGGACAGAAAAAAATATATGTGAATAGGAAGATGGGGTTTGAAAAAGATAAGCTGAATTGATAAAAGAGATGAACCTGTATAAGCGAGTGATAGAGAGGCTGAGATTCATATGGATATAGGTGATTTCATGGGGAAAACGGATTTTCATCCGTAACATCTAGATATTCGGGGATAACATATTTTATATTCAAAAATAGGATAGCCATCTAGATTATGAAAGCTGGTATCTGCTTGTTAGTAGGTTCTATCTTACGTCTTAATATCTAGGTTTTAAAATCCATTTTGATGTCGTTTTATACTTTAGGGGGGATAGAAAAGTACTTAAATGGATAGAAAAATAGGGGCTGAGAAATATAAGCAGGATTTAAATTGCCATATGCATAGAAAAGTAAAGACGTGGATGATCGAGCGTTAGACTTGGTTACAAATTCTAAGATTCGAAAGGATAACGATGAGCTATATTGCAAAAAAGATAGAAGAAGATTCGCAGATTGCCAAACGGACAGAAAAGGCTATACGTGGATAATTAGGTTACAGACTTGGATAGAATGTATTGGATTTAAAAGGATAAGGGTAATTTAATGCAAAAGAGATGGAAAAGGATTTAAGTGGATAGGAAGATAGGGATTGAAAAAGATTAGCAGGATCTTTTTATTTTTGAGTGCATGGAAATGGATTGACCTGACTTATAGGGCGGTTACGAATTGAAGATATTAAAAAAGAATTAATCGGATAAAAATAGGTTTTTTAATAAATTCGAAAAAGTTTTCAATATAACCGAAAATAAAGTTTTTAATATAACCGAAAAATAGAGTTTCTAATAGATACGAAAAAGAAGTCAATCGTACATAGCTTCAAAGTTGAAGTAATACCAATCAGATCCGCTACTGATCGTCTATATGCGAGGTTATAAAGGCGAGCAATTAATGTATGCATGGAGTACATACATACATATATACATACATAACTATCAGCCGAATGTATCATTGCCGTCGACCGGAGGCAGGACATGTTATCCAGCTACTAACCAATCCCTGAAATCCAATGGGAATTATTATGTAACCCCAGAATATAAATACATCCAAAATCGTACATGAACATAAAACTCGTAT
Source organism: Andricus curvator (assembly GCA_932195095.1). Taxonomy (NCBI): domain Eukaryota; kingdom Metazoa; phylum Arthropoda; class Insecta; order Hymenoptera; family Cynipidae; genus Andricus; species Andricus curvator. The sequence continues at coordinate 413,876 of CAKNYM010052466.1, forward strand.
GCATATACATAAATTGCAGAAGTAGAATTTGATTAAACTGAAGCTTAGAACTTCCGCAGAGTTTAATTTATTCAGAGTTCATCACTGTTTTATCGAGAATTATTCAGAAGCTAATAATCTTCGTTATGTATGTTGATAGTTGATACACATAAGGGCCGTTCGTAAACTAAGTTAACAATTTTAGATGGAGGGGAGGCCAGTCGAATTAACGATACGAAGGAATCTAATTATTTATGATTGCAAAATCTACTATTATATTTTTGGTTCGTAATTCATCTCGTTTGGGTAAGAATTCTACTATTTGGTTGAATATTTAATTATTTTGTTGATTCAATACACTGAATGTCATGAAATTATGAAGCGTATTTTTATTTTTTAGTGGAAAAAATATTTATGGCCAAAAAGGAATTGGGAAAATATATTTCATTCAATAAAAACTTCAACTATTTGGTTAAAAATTCATCTGTTTGTATGCGAATTTCACAATTTGTTAAAAAATTAATTTTGTTGTAAAATAATATTTTCGCGTTGAAAATTCAACAATTTCGTTACAAATTTGCCTTTTCTGGTGAAAAATCATATCAGTGGAAAATTCATATTTTTGGGTAAAAATGTCACTATTTGGGTAAAAATCCATATCCTTTAGTTAAAAATTACAAAAACTTGATTGAAAGTGGAACTACTTGCTGAGAATTCATTTTTTTCAAACGTTCACCTCTTTGATTGAAAATTTAACTATTTTGTTGAAAATTTGTGTTTTTGATTTGGAAACTAATCTGGTTTTTTTGAAATTCACCTTTGTCTAGAAGACATAGCTATTAGGTTAAATTCAACTGTTCGAAAAATCTCCTTCAATTCTTGCAAATTAATCTTTCAAACTGAAAAATTGACGATTCCTCTTTTGATTTAAAAAATATATTTTTTAGTCAAAAATTTAACTGTTTGGCTTTGAATATATCTTTCTTTATTGAAAATTTATTTATTTGGTTGAAGATTCAAGTATTTTGTTTGTTTTATTTCACTCTTATGACAGAAAAGTAATATTTCTTGGTTGAAAATAAAATTTTTTGGGAAAAATTTGACTTTACGGGTCGAAAATTAAACAGTACGGTTGAAAATTCATCTTATTCGCTAGAAAATTTAACTATTTGGTAGATAGTTTAACTATTTTTTAAAAATTTGTCACTTTTGGTAGAAAATATTTTTTGTTTGAAAATTTAACTATTAAGTTGAAAATGCAATATATTACCTTATAAAATCGTAGGAATTTAAATTGTTTCATATTAAATTCTAAATCACATTTACATTAGTTTCATTTGAACAATTTCTTGCCCTATGATTTCGCTATTTTCGTGAAAAATTACCATATTGCTTCCTCATATAGGGAGGTTTGTAATGACCTAAATTTTCAAATATAATTTTTTCACATATTTCGATATAATTCGTTCGAAAATACACTTCTTTTTTAAATTTCTGTGTGCGTATGTAAATTTTTTCTGTTCACCATATCTCGAAAAGTAAAAGAGCTACAAAATCATGAAATTTGGAAGAATTTCAGCTCAGACTGATATCCAGGTCTGACAGGATTCCGAGCTAGATTGGGCACTTGGAAGTATTTTTTTTCTCATAGAGATTTGAAAAAAGTACCTAATTTAAATGAAACAAACTTTTTTAATATTGAACATACAGTAATACGATGGCTAGCGCATTTGTTCGCGTCTTTAAGACACAATGATCGACGTATTGTTGAAACTTTTATGACTCACCAGTACTGACTCATGAAGTTTAAAAAAAAATGTGTACTCTGTTTATATGAGAAAAACTTCACTAATACTAGGAATATTACAGTGCTGTATCTCATATGTTTGTTTGCGTCTTCGAAACACGTCAAATGACCTATTGATGAACCTCCTATGACCTCATATGATTCAGACATATCGAGATTCATACATTTAAAAAAGCACATTGTTCGTCTTTTTGATATGAGGAAAACTTTTTTAATATTGTGAATACAGCAGTAATGTATATGATATATTTTTGTTCGCGTCTTCGAGACGCATCGATTAACCAAATTAAGAATCTTTCATGACCTACTATATCCCACCAATGTCGTTTTCAAGTTTTCCAACAAAATTATTTTCCTTATTTATGAGAGGATTTTTCTATATTGGGAATATAATAGTACTGAAGTTGATGTAATTATTCGCGTCTTCGAGACGCGTGGATTGATCTGTTGACAAACTTTCTAATACCATTCTTGATTAATCAATAGCTAATAAGAAAGTTAAAAAAAAGTTACATCGTTTCTGTGAAGAAATCTTTGGTTTCAATTGGGAATATAACACTACTGTAGGTTAAAAAATCATGCATTGTAACGAAATACAGCCACTGACATTTTGGTGGGCTCTCTGATTTTCGGAAAATAAGATTTTCGGTAAGACGAAATCATAAGCTTGAAAAATATTGAAAGCATTCATTTTTTTCGGTTAAGAAAACACCTTCCTCTATGAAGAATAAAATTCATTTGATACCGATAAGAAGCAAAATGCATGAATCTATAGTATTTCGCAACGGTATTTCCCATGTTTTAAATAATTTGAGGTACTTTCCCTATTTTAACTTAATTTTAGGCTATGTTAATTTTTGTTTAGGCGGTTAGAAATATCCCAAAATTGGTAAGGTAGTTTAGGAATAATCCCTAACGTCATAATCTTTGTAACAGAATATCATCTGCATATCTTTTTTTTGCATTATCGGAAACATTGGCTCTCAAGCGAAGTGACACATCGGATAGAAGTTCCGTTTCAATGCATATATGTCTGAAAATGAGAATGATAAATAGCATCTGTCTGGACGGTCAGTTCCAGAAAACTTGGCATATAAATTTCAATAAACTCTCGCTCGAAAGTACATCCATCTTTCTCGTGCAGTCAACAGATAAACGAGCAATTGGATTCTCGAAAATAATGGATGCAGGCTCTATGCTGCGGAAAGTTTGTTCAACCTGAAAGCTACTGTGCAATCCTATTTACTGCTTAATTCGAACGTAAAATTACCAACTAACTTTACGATTATGAAGTGTTATCTAAAACTAGATTTGACTTTGAGTTATAGTATGAGTTATGCACCTGCAATGTCGAATATCATATAAATCGGAGGTCAGCTTGAATTTGGAACATGGACGAGAGTATTGCATTTTATGCTGCACATACGTGGAAGTCTGTCCGAATAATGCACGGACGTGGAGAGGATCCTAAATCATTCGTGAAAAATTTTAGATGGGTGGTCCAGAAAGAAATACAAGAAAAGATTCTACAGCTGACGTAAAGGAATAATGCTTTCAGACATTCTTAGGAACACCTCTTCCTGAATGGAAATGCATTCGATTTTTCAATAGTTGAAGAAAGATTTATACAAACAAAGTTGCTTCAGGGTAGCTGGAAAAATTTATTTTCAAAATCCAATGACTTTTCCCTGATTTTTCCATGAACCATTTTTCATTTTCCCTGACCAATAGTATTCAAAGACTAGCATTTATTTCTTGTAACACTTTTAACACAGAACCTTTCATAATAGCAGCAAAACAATTTTATATTTGAATATAAGAACTTAAAATTTTGTTTTTGACCAAAAAAGATGAATTTTCAATGCAAAACTACGAATTTGCAACAAAGCAGTTGAATTTTTGACCAAAAAAGGCGTCTTTCTAACAAAAACATTGAATATTTAACAGAATAATTGAACTTTCAACAGAATAGTTGACTTTTTGCCCCAATACGTGAATTTGCTACCTACAAAGATGAATTTTCAACCAAATGTTCAGATTAGCAAATAAAAAATATTAAACTTAAACCAAAAACAGTTGCATTATTTGCAAAATAATTGAATCTTTCAGAAGTCAATTGAATTTTTAACTAAAAAATATAAATTTTTGATCTAAAAGGACGAATTTTCAAACAAAAAAGATTGAACTTCAACAAACACAGTTGCATTTTAAACTAAGTAGTTGAATTTTCAAGCTATAAAGTCAAATTTTTTTGAAAACTGTTTGACTTTCAAACCCACAAACGTAAATTTTCAAAACAAATAGTACATTTTTAATCAGAAAGATGAATTTTCAAAGAAATGTTTGATTATTTGACCATACAACAATTTATTTTCAACTGAACATTTGCATTTGCGACAAAATAGTGTAATTTTAAACCAAATAGTTGAATTTTCAACCTGCAAAGATGAATTTTAAACAAATAACCAAATTTTTATTATTAAGGATTAAACTTGAATAAACAAGAAAAGAAACTATAATCAAATAAATACATTTGCAACCCAAAAGTTAAATTTTTAACCAAACAGTTGAATTTTCAACATATAAAGATAAGTTCTCAACAAAAAATGTGATAGTTTTACTTTTAACAAAAATGATGAAATTTCTACCAGAACAGATGAATTTTAAAACGAAAAAGACCAATTTTCAACTAAAAAGATTAATTTTCTATCAGAAAAGATTAATTTTCAACAAAATACATGAATTTTTAAACAAATAGATGACTTTTTAACTAAAAAAATATAATTTCAACCAAAAATTGAAAAGTTAAATTTTCAGTAAAAAAATTATTTTCAACTACAATAATGAACTTTCCAAAGAAAAAAAGCAAATTTTGAATTAATCAATATTTTACAGTCAAAAAAGAAAACAAATTTCATACAAATTGTTGAACTTCCAAGCCAAACGATGAATTTTCCATAAGACAATAAAATTTTCAACTTGTAAATATGAATTTTCAACAACAAAATTAATTTTCATCCAAACGGTTGCATTTGTAATAAAAAAAGAGAATATTTTATACCAAGAAAACTATCTTTCTACGAAGAAAAGCGAGCTTTAACAAATTAGTTGAATTGTTAAACAAAGAGATGAACCTTTAACCAAAAATATAAATGTTTGTCAAATTAGTTCAACTTTTACTCAACCAGTTGAATTTTTCATTACAAGAGATCAATTTTTAACACAAGAATAAATTTTGCAAGCGAAGGAATGAATTTTCAACTAACCTAACATGACGAATATGCAATTGCAATAGTTTAGTTTTCAGTTGAGAAAGATTTATTTTCTACAAAAATACGAATTTTCAACTAAAATGATAAATCTTTAACAAAGAAATGAATTTTTAACAGAGTGGTCTAACCTTTAACTAGGTAGTTCAATTAAAAAAAAATATATATATATATTTCAACGAATAATCTAAAAGTAGATATTTCAACAGTACAAGATTTGAATTTCAAATCAAATACAGTTAAATTCAACCAAAAAATATAAATTTTCAAAAAATGGTTGAATCCTCAACCAAAGAATAATTATTTTCAACCAATTAGTTGTATTTCTAGCCGCAAAAAGATTAAATTTTAACTAAAACGGATGCATTTTACATTAAAACGAATTTTGTTTAAATAGTTCAATTTTCAACCAATAAAGATTTTTGTTGCATTTTTAACACAAAAGTAGAAATTTTCATCAAAACTGTTGAATTTTCAACCAAAAGGGATAAATTTTTAACAAAATTGTCGCGTATAATCGTCCAGAGAAAAAACTGCACACAAATAGTAAGACAAGGGAAATAAATTACTGACGAGAATATTATATCAGGGTGGCCGCAAAGCTTCGTTTTAAAAATTCCCTAATTTTTCCCTGACCAATATCTTGCTCTGTTTGACCATTAATATTTTAACATTTTTAACATAGAAGCGTTTGTAAACGAAATTAGACAATTTTAAATTTAAATGAGAAATTTTGAAATTTATTATCCTTGACAGTTGTTTAATGTGCTTCTTATCGAAATTCAGTGACTTTTGCAAGATTTCGTTAAAAATCCCTGACTTTATCCCTAATCAATAAAAGTTCCTGACTTTTCCCGTATTTACAGATTCTCCCTGACCTATTATCACCCTGTGCTCTTTCCCCTTTAAGATAAAATTATTTTTATTTATATTTTTCTAGTCGAACCAACTAGGGGAAAAGAAACCCTAAGGAAAATTTGAAAACAGCTAAAGATAAGCACAAAGGCAGAAGCACATTGGTGGCGTGGGCTAGTAGATAGGTGGGTGGCTTACTGGTTTCGGAAAAATAGAATAAGAAGAAGTGTTATGGAAAAGTAAAGATACCGCATTCCCAACAGACTCCGCGATCCGGAGCCGTCGTGCTGCTCTCGAATCGAGATAATGTGATTCGGTAGTTCTTGCTAGCTGCAAGAAATCGATGCTGAGGAAACACCCTCACATCGTCTTTCAAACCAGCAGATAAACAAAAAGTAATCAGCAAAAAAGCGTAAAACTAATCACAACACACGTAAGAAATGTGTCTGTAAAAAAGTCATGAACTTGTAGCTAGGTCTCGGAAAAAAAATATGTTTGGACGAATTTCGAACTTTTCTACGAACAGATCGAATTTCCTACGTACAGCTCCTGAAAATATAAGATATGATTATAAGAAAAATTTTATTTGTGCGATTTAAATAATATAATTTTATAAAATTTACAATTCGGAGGATTCGAACCCTCGAAGTTTCACCGCGCAGCCATCGAGGCCAAACAACACAGGTTTCATAAAACCTTTAGCCACTGCAGGCGATCCTAGTTCCCAGCTCCTAGATTTTTCGGGCCGGCTTAAGAATTCTCTGAGAATTTTTTGCCAATCATTTCTAATATTATTGTAATTACTGAAAAAAAAAATTGATGACGGGTTTTAGAATTTTCACATCGAGGTCATCAACAAGTAAATTCCTATTTATCAAAGTTTTGAAATTGAATCAAAATGACATGCAACGCTCTGATACAGATTTAGGATTTTTTATTTCATCAACAAATGAAGATCAGCATGATTCGAGTCTCAAGACATGACCGTCTAAATGCACTTTAAAATTTGAAATATGAGCTTACAAAATATTGTTCTACATTTTTTAACGAAAAATCATTCAATTTTGACGAATAGTTGAACCACGCAAACCTTAAGAAACACTTTTCAAATAAAAAAAATTTAGAGAGCCATAGAGATTTATAGCCCAATATACGAAAATTAGCATTTTTCTTCCACCATGAAAATCAAAATATTCTCAAACATTCCATGTTGATCCTATATAAGAAGTTCTAAATCTTCCGGAACTGAAAGTCGGAACTAGAAGAATCTATAGAAACACTTTTAAAAAAATTTATTTCTAGCGTCAAAGATTCAATATTAGTTGCAAATTCATATATTTGGTTAAAACTCCAACTATTTTCGGTTAACAGTTCATTGTTTCTTGAAAAAAAGTTTACTGTTATGTTTTTTGTTGATAATTCGTCTTTTATGGTTGAAAATTTTATTATTTGGTTCAAAATAAAATAATTTTGTTAAAAAAATCAAAAATTTTGTCAGAAAGACTTTTTTTTATTTGAAAATTCAACTGTTTGGTTGGAAATTCCTCTTCTGGGTAGGAAATTTAACCATTGAAGAATTTTGTGGCATTTTTTTCTCTCTTGACTGTAAAATATTTCATGGTTGAAAATGCAAATATTTGTTTAATATTCGTCTTCCTTCTTTGAAATTTCATATCTTTGGTGGAAAACCAACTATTTTTGATTGAAAACTTATGGTTTTATGTTGTTGAAAATTCAACTATTCAATTGAAAAATTAATTTATTTAGTTGAAAATTCGTCTCTTTTGGTAGAAAATTGATCTTCTTGCTTGAAAATGCATCTGTTTGGTTGAAAATTCAAGTACTTAGTTGCAAATTGAACTCTTTTGTTAAAAATTCATTTGTTGTTGAAAATTCGAATTTTTTGTAGGTAATTATTCTCCATGGTTGAAAATTAAACTTATTGGATAAAAATTCAACTATTTTGTATAAAGTTGAACTCTTGTTGACAATTCATTTTTTTGATTGAATATTGATCAGTTTGATTGAAAAATAATCTTTTTGGCTGAACTTGAAATTCAACTATTCCAGTTCAGTATTCAAAATTTCAGTTCAAACTTCATCCCTTTTGGTAGAAAATTGATCTTCTTGGTTAAAAATGCATCTGTTTGGTTGAAAATGCAAGTACTTGGTTGCAAATTGAACTCTTCTGTTAAAACTTCATTTGTTATTGAAAATTCGACTTTTTTGTATAAAATTATTCTCCATGGTTGAAAATTAAACTTATTGGATGAAAATTCAACTATTTGGTGGAAAGTTGAACTCTTGTTGATAATTCATTTTTTTGATTGAATATTGATCAGTTTGATTAAAAAATAATCTTTTTGACTGAACTTGAAATTTAACTATTCCAGTTCAGAATTCAAAATTTTAGTTCAAAATTCATCCCTTTTGGTAGAAAATTGATCTTCTTGGTTGAAAATGCATCTGTTTGGTTGAAGATTCAAGTACTTGGTTGCAAATTGAACTCTTTTGTTAAAAATTCATTTGTTGTTGAAAATTCGACTTTTTGTAGAAAATTATTCTCCATGGTTGAAAATGAAACTTATAGGATAAAAATTCTACTATTTGGTGGAAAGTTGAACTCTTGTTGATAATTCATTTCTTTGATTGAAGATTGATCAGTTTAATTGATTAATAATCTTTTTAACTGAACTTAAAATTTAACTATTCCAGTAAAATATAGTGCTTTTTGTTTTGAAAAGTCTACTTTTATATTATGGATTGAAAATTAACTTTTTTGTTTGGAGTTCATATTTGCGGGTTAAAAATTTACCTGTATTGTAGAACAGCCTCCTTTTTGGCTTGTTAATTAATTAATTAAATTTTTTCTATTTTAATTAAAAACTATTTTTTGATTGAAAATTCAACAGTTTTGTTAAATATTCGTCTTCTTGACGGCCTTTTTGGTTGGTAAATTAATCTATTTTAGTAGAAATCTAATATTTTTTCTTCATAACTGCAACTGGTTTGTTCATTCATAACCTGTTTTGGTTCAGCATTTAACTATTTTCTTAAGAAATTATATTTTTTGATTGAAAATTTAACTTTTTGGTTAAAAATACTTTTTTTTTAAGTCTTCAGTTGAAAATTCCTCTTTTTGGTTGAAAATTTCAGTGTTCGGCAGAAAAATCGTTTTTTTTTTTCGTTAAAAATTAATTTCTTAGTCTGAAAACTGAACTATTTGATTTTGAGTTGAAAAGGGATCTTTCTGGATTGAAAACTCAACTATTTTGTTGAAAACTGATCATTTTTAGAAGCAAAAAATGTGTGAAAAATTCATGTATTTTATTAAAAATTTAACGTTATCTACACAATTTTCTGTTGGTGCTGAAGAAACACTTTAAGAGTGAAAAAAACACTAAATTCCAGAGCCATCGAGAATTGTTCTCTAATCCTGAAATTAAAATTAGAAATATCATGTTGTCATGACTAGCCTACTACTATATCAACTGGCAATTGACAGATATGAATAAAGTTGTGTCAAAATTAATTTTAAATCCGAAAAAGTCAATCATTTTGATCAGAAGTTTATAATATTCAGAATGATATGCAATAGCTTGATATCCCGGGGTTTACTATGTATCAATTTCAAACAAATATTGGGAAGTTGCACAATACCCCGTCATTTTCATGTAAATATTCTGTTCTGTCAATCCTTTATCTCCCTCGACAATACAATTTTAAATAAAAGAACATTTTACGTAAACCTATCAGTCATGATAATCACGTTTTGTGATCAATTAAAAGAATGATAGTTCAATTATTTTACATCATGGATTCAAAATAAAATTTTCGTTAAAGAGTAATTGAACAAAACATAACTGAATTGCTTCTATACGCTATGCTCTGATTTACGCGGACTGTAACCAGAATGGAATCGATTAGTCCAGTGGCAAAATAAAAAAGCCAACAGTGGATTAATTCTTTGTTGCGAACGAGTTGCCGTAGAGCTCTTTGAATTTCAACGATCAGGATGGCCACAAAGTAGTGGGCTTAAATAAATTATTATCAGTCGCGACGAAAGCCATTAATTGAGAGAGAAAGAGGAAGAAAAGGCAAGCAAAGCAGTATATGAAATGAGAGAACAATAGCGGTGCGGATATGCGATTCTATGCGATTAAGCAAACGTCCGATATCCTTTTTTACTTCCCTCAAAGCGCAATATAAATTCACTTCGCTTTATTCACCCTCTTGCTCTCAGCCTCTTTTTTCGATATTTCAAACGACTTCAGAAGAGTGGAAATGTTTACAATGATATCATTTCTTGAAGCATAATTTAATTTTTGAAAACAGGGGAAATAGGGTCATTTTTCTCGATAGGGGACTACATTTTTTTAAATGAAATCAATTTGGTCAAAATATTAAATTCAATTTAAAAAGCTTTCAATTCATAAGACTTCATAGTCGAAATATATTTCATTTTCGAAAAAGTAGATAAATATTCGATCAAATACTTGAATTTTGAACCGAAATGATGAATTTTCAAGAAAAAAATGTAATAGCTGATACTACAGCCAAAAAATTTTAAATTTTGAATCAAAAACAATTAAATTGAAGAAAAAAAGGAAGTTTCAGCAAACTAGTGGAATCGTTTGCCAAAAGAGGTGAATTTTCAAACAAAAAGACGAGTTTTTTTTAGAAAACTTTTGAATTTTTAATCAGAAACTATTAATTTTCAACAAAGCAGTTGAATTCTTAACTCTTAATTCTTGATTATAAGCAGAAAGTCGAGTTTTCAACCAAAAAAGTTTAATTTTCAACCCGAAAAAAAACACTCTACAGCAAAATTCAATTTTTAACCCAATATTTGAATTTCCTACCATACCGTTAAATTGTCAAGCCGAAAAGGCAAATTTTCTACAAAACAGTTGAATTTTCAACCAAAATAGTTGAATTTT
>CAKNYM010052466.1:424735-581456 GCA_932195095.1 Andricus curvator
TTGAATATTCAACAAAAAATGTAATTTTCAACCAAACAATAGAATTTCCGACCAAAAATACGAATTTTCAACAAAAAAGTTCATTTTCAACCAAACAGTGGAGTTTTCTACCAAAATAGTTGAATTTTTATTAAAAATAGATAAATCTTCAACTGATATAGTTGAATTTTCAACAAAAAACTACGAATTTATTTACGATACAATTGAATTTTCAACAAAGAATTCGATATTCAACCAAATAGTTGAATTTTCAACCGAAAAATACGGGATTTCAACAAAAAAAGTTTATTTTCAACCCAAAAGTGGAGTTTTCTATCGCAATAGTTGAATTTTCAAGCATGAAAGATGAATTCTCTGTAGAAAAAGGTGACTTTTCGATCTAAAGGATGAATTTTCTATTTAAAAAACCAATTCTCAAAAAAACAGTTCAATTTTTGACTGAAAATATATTTTTTTTAAATACTTGATTTTACAAGAGAATAATTGAATATTCAACAATATAGTTGAATTTTGAACCAAAAGAGATTAATTCTTTCGTACCAAAAATACAATAGTAGAATTTTCAACAAAAAATAATAAACTTTTAACGCAAAGTACTTGGATTTCCTTATCGAGTTCTATTAACTCATTGCGAATTTAAGGGAAAAAATAAGACAAAAAAGAATTTGCTTAAAAATGGGGGGAAAAAGAGGGGAATAGGCGAAAGATTGTGAAGTCTGTAAATAATCTTTCTTTAATAAAATGGCTTAGAATCGTTAAAATGTGTGAAATTGAAAATTAAAAAGTTAAAAATTTATTACAATCTAATGAGTTAGGTAATGTCCAACTAAGAGCATTCTATGATAAATTAATTGAAATGGTGATTGCAAGAATCTTTGCTACACTCCATCAGTGAAAAGGAAAATTCCCAACTTGAGAGTGTCTGACCATGCACGGCTCTTTCTACTTCTGAAAATCCCTATCGAATTCTCTCTCATATTAATATTCGATAAAAAATTATTTTTCTGTTATTAACGCATTTAGAGAATTTTCTGCACCAGACTCTTATTTTCTCAGAACTATTAGAATAATTCTCAAGATTTGATGGCAGAAGTGCTGAAGAGAACGTAATACGAAGGAAGTCGATCATCAGTTTTACAACGAATAAAAGTCCCCTTATCTGTCTTCGGCTTCTTCAAGTGATGTCTACCACGTGTATCTTTAGTAAAGGATTTGAGAAAAAGGGCAGTTAAAGGCCTTAATATCCGGACAGAGTTTTATGTCCAGGTTCACAAGACTTTAGCTGGAAAATAAAAGAGATAATTCTACAGCACGAGGCGCGAATGTCCTTGCAAGGTTTCTGATAAATCCAATTTTGAGAAAAAAGTCACAAAATCATTTTAGCAATTTATAAAATCACGTTTGATCCATAAAGTTGCAGGGCTTTAACTAATTTTTGCTTCAAAAATTCCCGGTTATTTCCCCGGTTGACAATAACAGATCTCTTATTATAAGCACGAATAAAACGCATCTAACGTAGTGTTTTTCTGTGTCTAATTTTATGTACTGTGATATCTTATTATAATTATTCAAACCAAATAATATTTTTGTAATTTATGGTGTCAAGTGGGAATAAGAAAAAAGATATAATAGCTTTTGTAATAATTTTTCTTAAAATTAATCAATAGTTAGTCGTTTATGCCAAAGAAAAAAAATATATCTAAGAATTAAGTACGAATCAAAATACCAAAATTAATACCAAATATATTTTTATAAAAAATAACAACTGTGACGTTAACTAAATATAAGCAGATATTCAAGATATCGAAATTGTTTCATATATCTCATATTATGTGTAAAAAATGTTTAAAATAAATAACTGAAAAGGAAAACCATCGTGTGCCAAAAATTCTGAAGCAATTTGAATCTTAATTTATTCATTTTCACTTCACCCTCAGGTATAATCTTCATCAATAATTTTAAGCGATTAAAAAAAGAACGAAAAAAAATTACATTTGTAGTTTCGATTTTTAGGAATTATAATAATTCAAAAAATAAATTTTCAACAAAACTTGATTTAATAGTGAGAAATAATCGGCAAGGTTATTAAACAAACATCACTAATCTATATGCCGTAATTTAGAAAACATTGAATAAGATTTACTTCCAAAATCTTTATTTTTTGAAACATTAAAAAAATTATAAAATGGTTTATATTAAAAAGGTCTTGCCTGGGAAAGTATAATTTCATAATTAATAATGATTAATCATCGTATACCTTCAATAATGCAACTGTTTCAGAGACTAATTTTCAACAAAATAGTTGAATTTTCATACAAGCAGTTGAATTTTCAATCCGAAAATATTAATTTTTACACACAAAAAAATCGTCTCAAACTAAGTAACTGAATTTTGTATAAAGAATATAAATTTCCAACCAAGGACATACAATTTTTAACAAAAAAGACTAACTGTTGACAAAATACATGAATTTTTAACAAAATATTTTAAATGCTCTATTTTTTATTGATTGCATAAACTTGAACTTTCAAAATTTTTCTTCTATTGGGGAAGATTTTTGAAAATGTGCACTACATTTGTTATAAATTTTTTTTTTAATTCAACCATTTTTTAGCAAGACAATTTTTTTGTAAAAAAATGAAAATTTTTTCATTTTTGCGTAAACTGCTAAGAAAAAGGGTAAATGTGAAGAGTACAAAGTTGTTCAGAATTAAAATTTCTACGATAAAATCTTTTAATCTTTTTGAAAGGCTGCATTTCGTCGACTTAAATACTTATAAATATTTTTGATAAAATTGTAATTGTTAATTTCTTTATCACCACTGATACAAATACGCTGATAAAAATAAAATCAATGTCTTCAATGGAAATTACAAAAAATTTTAATAAACTACAAATTTGAAGTGTAACAATTTTTTTTGAGGAAATTTTAATTATAAACAACTATTCACTCTGCACATTTACCCTTTGCCTTAGCAGTTTATGCAAATATTAAACATTTTAATTTTTTAACCAAACACACTTCTGATGTTAATATCACGTATTTTTCAAAGTTTTAACGAACGCTTTTCATTGATATGTTTATTAAAATTGTGTTCTAGTTTTTGAGCGACCTCATTTCTGTACCCCGGTTTGTTTGGGAAACTTTGGAACATAATCTTGACAACTCTCTCAAGATTGCTTGAATAGAGGTCCGTTAGAGATACACCATGTACATGGAGTATAGTCGTTTGAAGTTCCTTTATAGTTTGCCCCGTATACACAGGTACGATCTCCTAGTCGTCGAGAGTCAATTTCCTTGAACGAAACTACAGGAAAAGGGGACGACTAGGTTTCCGGAGGAGTCCTCAGCTCTTCCGTGATCACAAGGAGTCGAGGAGCTTAGACTGTGTTGAGGACTTGGGAAATTTCCTCGGGAAATCTCCCTCGACATCAAAATAATGGACAATTTTTTTATAATGGTCTTCGCTTAAAGGTGATTTTGCCTTCACTATATAAAGCCTTCTTTATTATACGAGAACATTTATAGAGAGACTTATGGTTTTCGTTTAAATTTACGAAGCTTACTTTGAAACCGGACTTAGGTAACGTCCATTAATTACGTAAGAATCATTTTTGAAATTTTAAACCCTTTCCGCCTATTATGAGGATTCTTAAGATTTCGGTGACCGCTTCCTCTCTTATTACGTAAGGTACATTTTTTACTCAATATCAACAATACATCAATTATTTTCACTACAAACGAGGTTCCAAGGGATTTCGAAAGATATAAAATATTTCCAGTGATTTGAAAGTATTTCGACTGGTTTCAAGGTATTTTAATGTATTTTGAAAAAAAACAAGGCTTTTCAAAGCTTTCCAGGAATTTCATGAGATCTCAATGAGTTTCAGAAAATTTCCAGAAATTATAAAAGTCGTCGCTCGAGTTGTCGGGTATTTCAAATGACTGAAGTATTAGGGACCCTACTTAAATTACGTAAGAGCTCAAGGGGAGGGAGGGGTCAAGAGATTTTGTTAAGATTTGTTACGCCCGGGGGGGGGGGGGCCTTTCATTCATATGCGTCATTTTCGGAAATTCACAAATAAAACAAGCAACTCGCAGAAATTGTACAAAAATTAATTATGAATTTAACTTAACGCGCCAAAGAAAACTGGTAAGTGAAAGAAGGATCCTAGCCAACAACAATTTTTTTTAAAGTCAGCGAAAAGTCAGGCATTTAGAAAAAAAATCTGGTAAAAGTAACAGAATTTATATAAATTTAAATAACGTATAAAAGATTCTAGGTTTAAAATGTTACAAATGTAATATTCTGGTCTTTGAATATTAATGGTCAGGGAAAATGAAAAATTGGTCAGGGAAAAATTAGAGAATTCTTTAAATTAAGTTTTGCGGTAATCCTGATATAACAGTCTTGTTAGTAATTTATTTGCTTTGTATTTATATTTCTTTTTTACATTCTCATTCTAATGAGAAGGTATTGGTTTTATGTAAAATTTGACATAGTCGGTTTTCATCAAATCTCCACGTTTTGAGACCCCCTGAGCCAGAAAAAACGGTTTTTACCAAGGTGTCTGTCTGTCTGTAGTCTGTCTGTCTGTCTGTAGCCACGATAACTTTCGAAAAAATGATCAGATTTGATTGAGCTTTGGCACACTTTTTTATGGCCGAAAAATAGAGAACGAGTTCGTTAACCAGCTATTTTGGATGAAAATTCAAAAAGTGAGCACATTTTGAAAATTTTTGAGACCACTTTTTTTTAAGATTTAAAAATTCTATGTATGGTTATTAGTAGTACGCAAAATGACGAACAAAATATTCTAATGACTTTTCGTGATAAAACAAAAATTACTGGAGTTATAGCATTTTCAAAATTCCAAAAAACAAACGAAAATGTACATTTTAGGCCGAAAAACGCACGATATGAAAAAAAGTCAAGAGGAGAAAAACGTTGCTTTTTGAACGCCCTATAATATTTTTATAACAACTTTTTGAATTTTTTGAAAAATAAAAAATTCAAATTTTGATCGCACAAAAAAATAATCAAAAATTCCATTTTGCTGTGAAACTATGCAAGATACGAGAAAAGATCATTCGACCAAAATTGTGCACCCAAAAAAGATCTACAAATTTCTTATCATTCACTTTTTGATATGACGCGTAGTTTTTGTTTTATTCGTAAAAAACAGCATTGAAAATAGAAAAATCAAATGCACAGAACCGAGCGTGGAACGCAAGGTTCAAATGATTTTCAAATCAAATATCGAGCGCGAAGCGCGAGTGTCTGGATGAGAATGTGTTCCTTAAGGTCGATAGAACCTTGAGTAAATGAAGTTCCTTTTCAGTCTAAAATAAAAACAAATTTAACAATCACTTAATATGTAGAGGTTTTGATAATTTTATAATATTTGCAAACAAACTTTTTCTTTTCATCGAAGTCGAACACGAAGTTGAAAAATCTAGAGCAACCGAGCGTAAAGCGCGATGTAGATACGCCCGAGCGCGTAGCGCGAGGTGAATACATAATCGAGCGCGAAGCGCGAGATAAATATATGATCGAGCGCGAAGCGCGAGATCCAACAGTTGCGCGCCCTAGGCGCGATCAAACTTGCGAGCGAAGCGAGCCGCGCGCGAAGCGCGCGATGAGAATGTGCCCGCGAAGCGGGCAGATTTTTTTCAGTTGCTTCCTCCTAAAAATTATCGTTTTGGTTGTAAATTTTATTATTTGTTTGAAAATTCAACAGTTTTGTTAAAAATTCAATCTTTTTGCTTGGAAATTCCACTATTTCGTAGAAAATTTACCTTTTGAGAAAAATTCATATTTTGGTGTTGAAAAATCGATTTAAATGTTTTTTGGATAAAAATCCAACTATTTTTTTGAAAATTTGTCTTTTTGCTTAAAAAATTCATCTGCTTAAGTAGAAAATTCATATTTCTGGGATAAGAATGCAACTGTTTGGTTGAAAATTCAGTAAATTTGTTAAAAAGTCATTCTTTTTGGTCCAAAAATCTACTGCTTTGTTGAGAATTCAACTATTTCGTAGAAAATTTACCTTCTGTGAAAAATTCACATTTTGTGTTGAGAAATCAATTAAAATATTTTTTGCATGAAAATTCAACTATATTTTTTAATATTTGTCTTTCTGATTTAAAAAATCATCTGTTTCAGTAGAAAATTGATCTTTCTTGGATGAAAATGCAACTCTTTGATTGAAAATTAAATAATTTTTTTAAAAAGTCATCTTTTTTGTATGGAAATTCAACTGTTATTATTGAAAATTCGTCTTTTTGGGTTGAAAATCCAAGTACCTTCGTAGAAAATTTACTTCTTATTTAAACTATTTTGTTTGAACCACTTTGTTAAGAAAACATTTTTTTGTTGAAGATTCATATTTTTAGTTGAAAATTCATCTCTTTCGTTAAAGTTTGACTATTTAGTTGAAGACTGATCTTTTTTAATTGAAAATTTAGCGGCGTGGGTGAAAGTTGAACTATTCTTTCGAAATTTTTTAAATGGAGTTTTATCTCTCTGGTTGAAAATGTAACTATTTTGTTGAAAATTAATTTTTTGCTGAAAATTCCTATTTTTCTGGTTGAAAATTCAATTTTTGTACAGAAAATTCGTTTTTTGGCTTTAAGGTTCAAAAATTTAAGTCAACTTTTTTTTCTTTTATAACTGAAAAATCTTTATTTCTTGATAACTCGTCTTTTCGATTTTAAAATTGTTTTTTTTTTTTTTTAAATGAAATTTCATCCTTCCTTGTTGAAATATCAACTATTACACTTTTTTGTTGCGAATTTATCTTACAAGGTTGAATATTCAACTATTAGGTCAAAATCTAATTGTTTAGTAGAGAATTCAATTATTTTGTAGAGAATTTAAGTATTTTCTTAAAAAGTCATCTTTTATCGTAGAAAAGTCACTTTTTTTGTTCAAAATAAATAAATTTGAAAATTGTTAATTTTTATATGTATGTGAATGGTATTTGAATGTTAATGGTTAAGAAAAAAAAATTGGTCGAGGAAAGATCATAGAATTTTGAAAATGAAGTTTTCACCCTGCAAAGCATGTATTATCTTAAATACAACAAATTTCCACTAGTTTCAAGTCCCATATCTTATTATTTCTGGAAACGATAAATTACGTACAACAAGTGGGGCGTGTGGGGGGGGGAGGTAGAAATATTTTTTCACGGTTCTTTACATTGGGAAGGGGGGATTTTGGAGAGGGTCGATTATCCGTTACGTAATTTTAAGGGATTTAAAAATATTTTGAAATATTTCAAAACGTGTGACGGATTTTTAAAGAATTTAAAGAATTTCATATGATATTAAAGTATTTTCACGAATTTTAAAGGATCTCAGGGGGTTTTCATGGATTTTGAAGTTTTGAAAGGATTTAAAAAGATCTCATAACATTTCAAAAGACTGTAAAGGATTTTGAGGAATTTTAACAGATTTTACAGATTTAAAGGGGTTTCGATAATTTCACTGTATTTCAAAGGATTTTAAAGGATTTAAAAAGTTTCAAAGTATATCCACTGGTATCAGAAGATTTCATAAGATTTGAAAAGATTCAACAAAATTTCAAACGAAATTCGAATATTACGAAGGATCTTGATGGATTTTGAGAAATTTTAATAGCTTTCCAAAGACTTTAATTGATTTTAATATTTTGTAAGGGATTTCAAAAGATTCAAAAATATCCCCACGGATTTTGAAGATTTCTATGAATTGTAAAGGGGGCTTAAAGATTTCAAGGACTTTAACTTATTTTTGAGAGATTATAAGGGACTTTAAGAGATCTGAGGGATTTTAAGAGATCTAAGGGATTTTAAGGGATTTTGAATGATTCCAAAATATTTCGAAATGGCTCACAGGATTTTAAAGTATTTTTAAGGATTCCATGTGACCCGGGGATTTTAATTGGATTTCGAAGAGTTGAAGGGATTTAAAGAGATTTAAAAAGATTTGGAACGATTTTGAAAGATTTTAACGAGTTCCAAGAGATATAGACGTGTTTCGATTTCACTGAATTTTAAAGGTTTTTAACAGATTTCAAAAGATTTGAAAGTATCTGTACGGATTTTACAGGATTTTGTAAATTTTTTTAAAATTTAACGGAATGTCATAGGACTTCCGAATATTATGAAGGATTTCAAGAGATTTTGAGGAATTTTAATGGCTTTTAAAAGACTTTAATGAATTTAAATATATTGCAAGGGATTTCAAAAGATTCGAAAAGATTTCCATGAATTTTAAACATTTCAAGGGGCTTTGTAAGATTTTGAAATATTTCACGAAATTTTATGTATTTTAACCAAATTTTAAAGTTTTTAAGAGATTTCCTCGTTGTTTAAAGGGAATCAACTTCCATGAGATTTCATGAACTTTGTACATGATGAAGAAAATGAAACAAATAATTATATAGTATTTATAATAGTATAAAAAGTAGTCTTAAAGCCAAAAACAAGTGTTAATTAGCATATTTTTTAAAAATAATTAGAATCAGAAAACTGAAAAAAGAAATTATCTTGACTCCCCCCTCTCCCCATTATTAAGAAAGCGTACAATTTTCCAGACTCCTTTTCCCTTTGAAAAAGCTTTACGTAATTAATGGACGCTACCTTACTGGTCCGGAAAATTCTCTAACCAATTTTTGTAGGGTAGACTGGGGCAAGACCAACCGCCAAAGCAAAAGCGTCTATGCAGATAAAATTGCTATTAATCAGTAATTTCAATTCCTCTTTGCATGATTCCATCAATTAATTATGAAAATTACACCTAATTCAAGTTAAAAATGTATTAAAATTATATAATAACTAATGCTTCACCATCAAGGTAAGAGCAACCAAGAAATTAGTTAACAAATATTTGGACGCTAACTCTTAACTGTAAATTTTATTGATAATAAGATTGAACTCGATCACTTTTTTTACTAAGAAGGGCTTTTACTTTTTGCTTCATTTGTTTGAAGGTTACTTTTCCAGAGCCGAAAATATTAAAGAATCCCAGCGTCTAATTTTTTCATCCAAAGATATATCTGTTTCGTACAAAAACCGTCGTCAATCTTGCCCCCGCATGTACGACAGGACCGACGAAATGCAGCTTGTTATGAACAAATAAAATGATCAAATCATTGTTTTATTATAATAATTAATAAGTATGTAAATATGATATACAATAACGTGGGAATCGAAATGAAGAAAAAATGTATCAATTCCACTTTTATTAACTTTTTATAGATCAATGAATGTTAACCCGACGATCTTGTTCCGGTCTACTCAATAATTTTTGTCACCTTCTTGACTTATGATGTGGTTCTTTCCCTCAAAGCACGTAAAAAGTGTCAAAAATAAATGTATGAGACAAGTTGAGACTCACATTGGATTGGTGGAGTTCCAATAGATGTCCGGCAGGCGGGAACAGGTGGCCTCCCGAGGGAAGGCCTCCATCACAGCTAACAAAAGAAGGAAAAGAATAAACCACGGCATTATGTCCAGCTGAATTTTGAGGCCGTTTATTGACACTTTACGGAGAAAAATTCACGGCGCCTTGCCCACCTGAAACAAAAGATGATATATCACTTAATAACATTGGCCATTGCCAAAAAGTTGAGCATTGTTTAAAAAGAAGTTGAACTTGAAATTAAGTACTTGATTTTCAAAAAATCGCGCTCAATTATGTATTTACCGGTCTTTGTATTTCCCCCACATTTGCGCACAGATCTTTCAAAATTGAATGTCAAATCATCGACAACTGTAATTTGGTGATTGTGAATTCTCTTTTTTTAAAGCTCCTTCGGCTTTAAAGACTTTAAAGACACTGTTATATCAAATGTATATTATATTTATTTCTGTACTCAAGCTGGTACTGCTTATTCAGATATTGCAAAATATTGTATAAATTTTATTTTTCATGATTACTTCAATATTCGCTCTTTACTTTGCACTACATTTTATTCTTAGCTTTCTGAAATATCTATCATTTCAATAAATTTATATTATCACAATTCATAATATGTATTGGTATTGAAACATACTTATTTTCATTATCTTGTTCTTATAATTAAAAAAAAGTGCACATCCTATACAAAAAAGGTTGTTATTGTACATTTTATTGCAACTCGTGTCGTTTTGCCAAAAATTCAATTTTGTTATTTTTATTCTGATTTTTTACGATTAAAGAAAATCTACTAGCCCTTTATAAAAATTGTAAATAACGAAATTGTAGATCGTCTTCAAGTGAACAACTTTCGCCCATCAATTTTTTTTCATAGCTTGTGTCGTTTGTCCAAAAATTAAATTTTTTAATTTTTAATGTTATTTTTTACGAATAAAAGAAAAACTAAGCGTCCTATTAAAAAGTAATTATTGACAAACTTGTAGATCTGTTTTGGGAGCACAATTTTTGTCTTCTTATTTCTTTTTGCATTTTGCATAGTTTGACCGCAAAATGGAATTTTTCATTTTTCATTATTTGTTGTGTGATCAAATTTTAAATTTTTGTTTTTTCGAAAAAATTCAAAAAGTTGTTATGATAATCTGGTACGACTTTCAAAAACCAAAGTTTTTCTCTTCCCGACTTTTTTTCATATCGTGCGTTGTTACGTTTAAATTGTTCATTTTCGTTTGTTTTTTTGGATATTCAAAATGCTATAACTGTGATAATTTTATTTCTATCGAAAAATGTCATTAAGATAACTTGTTCGAGTTTCAGAGTTCTATGAATAGCCGTACATAGAGTTTTCAAATTGAGAAAAAAAATGGTCTCAAAAATTTTAAAAATGCACTAACTTTTCGAATTTTCATCCAAAATAGCTAGTTAACGAACTTGTTCTTTCTTTTTAGGCCTTGAGAAAGTGTGCTGATGCACAATCCAATCTCATTATTTTCTCGAAAGTTATCGTGCCTACAGACTACAGACAGACACCTTCGTAAAAAACGTTTTTTCTGCCTCAGGGGGTCTCAAAACGTGGAGACTTGATAAAAACCGACTAAGTCAAATTTTACATAAAACCAATACCTTCTCATTATGATGAGAATGTAAAAAATTCTCCATCAAATATCTAATAGTTCATATTTCAGAAAAAAAGGTTTTAATTTTTAATCAAAAACAGTTAAATTAGGGCAAGAAAGACCAATGTGAAAAAAAGGTTGATTCCTCAGCCAAAATATATTAATTTTCAAAAGAAGAGATGAATTTTTATCTAAATAGTAAATAGTAAAATTTTTAGTAAACTAAACGAAATCAATTCTGAACCAAAAATATAATGGAAAACTTCTAACCAAAAAATTAAGATTAAACCAAGAAAAAAGCTTATGGACGGTCCCTAATCTGTTATGTTATCTGCTGTCTAAGTTATTATCTTAATTATATAAATGTATTAAATTATAAAAAACATTTTTTTGGCTCTTAAACTTGAGGTTAAGAGGATTTTCATTTTTCTCAAAACGAATTTTTTTTAGCAAACATTATAAACTTTAGTAAAAGATTTTCACGTTGTGCGAAACAAAACAGGCAAGAGGACTATGCTTTTGTTTCAAGACAACATTTTCTCTTAGTCTAATAAGAAAATTATGTTTTTTTTATCAGACCTTTCGACTCATGTAAGAGTCCTCTTCAGTGATTTATTTCTAAGCAAAACCAAAATTACATTTTCAGTAATATATATATTCTTGTCTTTTAGAAATAAATCACTGAAGAGGACTCCCACGTGAGTCGAAACATCTGAATGAAATACAGAGTTTTTTTTATTATTGGACCTTAAGGACCATGCAAAGAAACACCAACTAATTTAATACCAGATGATCAATACAATTCCCCACCGTGAATAAGAAAAAAAATGTCTAGAGAGTTTAATTAAAAGTATAAGTTCATACTAGTATCAAATAGTTTTAACTTGCTATTCATTGTTCGATTGATAGTTATATGTAATTTTGAGTACAGGTTCACCAAAATGTCACAAATTGTTACAAGAGGGAGGGGTGAGTGAAAAATCACTGAAAATAGAGCATCACGTAGTATGTGAACCCTCCCTTTCAAGGTGCACCGCATGTGCGTAATCTAGATGTACTACATCTTCTCGCCTGGGCTGATCGATTGAGGTGAACATCTAATGGTTTGTCTGAGAAAATAAATGAGAAAAAGTGAGCAAGAGACGGTGCATCTGATGCGGGTTAGAAAGAGGAAAAAGGAAAAATGAAATAGGGTACAAGGATTGCTACTGTCGATGGTTGGATCGGAATGGAAAAAAGGGACACAAGCGCGGGAAGACGAAGAAGGAAAAGACGGCACTGGATGGTGTTGAGTTGCAGTTATTGCAGTCACGTCTAGTCAAACCTCGACAGGACGCGGTGATGCAGCCAACTGTCTCCGCGTGCGCTCTTTCCTTCTTTTTCGCATTAAGCGCGCTCCATTTAGTCCCCACCCTGCCATGCATCTCTCTAAAAAAGTGACAGCTTCACGGATTCTCAGTGAAGGAAAACTGTGTCTCACTGGATACAATCGCGATATCAATTTGTGCACCCCTTTTGTATACGAGTCTATTAGAAAAACGACAGTCTATTAGAAAAACGACCGTCTTTCCTTTCAAAGTGTTGATTCAATGAGTTAGCAAACGCTTCTTCCGGTATTCTTATTTGCTTAAAACATGTATGAAAGTTCTATTAAAAAAAGATATTTATTCTTTAATGGATAGACTCGGTATTTTTTTTAGAACTTTGTAGCCCTGGGCGTACTTTTTCCCAAGAAGGGTAAACAGTGGAAGTAAGGCGAAATGAGAGGAGGAAAAGTAGGGGAAATATGAGATGAAAAGTCAGGAGAAGTGGTGAGAAGTAGGGGAGGAGAAGTTTTGGGAGTGAGGGAAAATGAGAGGAGGGGTTAGAGGAAACAAGTGGACATTGGGGTGGGTAGGGAAAACGTTGGAAAGTAGGGGAAGGAAGGAAAAATGAGGGTATGGGAGCTAGGGAAGGTAACGTGTAATGACGGAATGGAAAGTAGAAGTGAGCGTAAGTGAGGGGAAGTAGGAGACATTATTGGAAATGAGGGTGAGTAGGAAGGAGGAGTGGGTAGCTGAGAAATGGTAGTAGGGTAGAAGGGTGTTAGTTGGGGAAGCGAGGAGAGAAGGAAGTAAGAGAGGAAGATGTTGGGGAAGGCGTGGGGAAGGGTGAAGTGAGTGGAGGGATAATAGGGAATTTAGAAGGAGTGAGGGAGAGAAATTATGAGAGGGGGAGGTTTTAATGACTTAGTTAACGCCTCACTTGGCTACAAAACCCTTTTTTGTAGGCGCGTGGCACGTACTTTGACTGATTTTGGTTTTATTAAATTTATTTCATTCCTATTCTATGTAAGTATTCTATTTTATACCAAAATTGAGGTAAAATATCTACCAATCTGAAAAACATCTTTCATCCTATCTATTTTATCTCTTGCTATAGTATTATAATTGAATTCTAAAACCTATTTGGCGTATATGATGTGCTAATCTATTCAAAACGTATTTTCTTGCATTCCATATAGTGAAGCAGGATTATCAAAATGCGGGAAAAAGTCCTGTTTATTAAATTTAACATATAAAATTGAAATTCTAAAAATGAAATTCTAATACAACCATTCAATCATGTAGTAAAATATTTTTAGTTAGCTTTGAATTTTAACACGTTTTTAGCTAAAGAAATATGACCCTATAATAGCTTCACATTCAATAATATCATAAAGAAAATGATAAAATCTTGCAGAATTAGTAAGATCAAAAATATTTCTGTAAGATAAATCCAACTTTCTAAACTTCCATACATAATTAGTGGAATAAGATTATTTTTGAAATGTGTCCACAAGGGATACAGCGAGAACATACAATATGAGTTTTGAAAAAAAGTTTAATTTAATATTTTCAGAAATCAGTTCCTTACGCACTCAATTTTAAACCCCAAGAAAATTATTTTCCGTATTCATCAAAGGAAATTAAAAAAATAAGTAACTCCATTATATTTACAAAAAGGGACTAAACAGAATCTCAATCAAAGTACGTACTTAATTAAAAATATTAAGATTAATTCGTCATTTTAATTTCTATATTAATTAACCTTTCAAAATGCTAACGCGTATTTTTAATTCTTAAGAAAATAAGACAAAAATATCTCCAAAGCCTCAGTGATAATTTAACTATTAAAAGAAAAAAACTTGAAGAAAAAAACGTAGACAATCGGAAAAAAAATCGGAAAACCCGTGGGGTATGAGACACCTCGTTTGATCGTTAAGGGTTAAAAATTCTAAACACTTGCTTAATTTAATAAATAATTTTCCTTTTGTTTACAAGTTCAATTAAAGGTTAGCCTACTAGAGTTAAATTAAGAATTTTATATTTATTATTATTTATATAAGGTATTTGAGTAGTAGTGATGAGAAAGGTTTAGAGAGCACTCAGAAAAATATTTGTCTTGAATTAAATGAAACGTTTTTTATTCAACCAAAAATCTTCAAAAAAAAAAGATACTTTTAAATTTAAGCATTAAAACAAAACACCATTTTTCTAAACCGAACTTTTTTTTGTATCAAAAGAAATTTCTTTGCATCAAAGAAAGTGTAAGTGTAAGTGTAAGTGATGTTATTAAATCCGAAGATGACTAAATTTCTGTGTTTTCAACATTTGGTAAATACTTTGTTACTTTACTTCAGTTTTCACGCATTTGCAATTTTTTTACATATATTTAGAATTGAAAAAAATAAAGTCGCTTCAAAACTACTTTTAATCAAATATAAACATTTGTTATTTTAATAAAGACCGCCATTTTAGGTGCATCATTTTGAATTAAACAATTTTTTATAAATATTTTTCGTGTAAGCGCTCCGCACAACTTTTTACAGCAGGCTTTTATGACAATTATGCGAACTTTTTTGTAAAACCATCCTATGTTTCAGATCCGTCATTTTAAATTTGTTATTTTTATTACAAAATTTGTAATCAGCGATACGAAAAACCTCCGATAACCAATTTTTTATGCAAATTCCATAATTTATCTGGTAAAATGGTCCGCCAATTTGGCTACAACATTTTTGCCTGCCATTTTAAATTTTTATATGATATTCATAATCAGCTAACTAAATAATACGGAATTCGTAATCAGCGATCTAAAAAACCTTTCATATCAAATTTTTTTTGTAAATACTATCACTTTATTGTGAATCGGTCCGCTATTTCTAATTACATTTTTCACCACTGATAATACATTTGTATGCAAATCCCATATATTTCTATAAACCTGTTTGCCATTTTGCATCCGCAATTTTCATTATTGAATTTTTAATACCGAAGTCGGAATCAGCGACCTCATAAACATATAATAATTGGCTTTTAGTTACATTTTAATTAGTTGAGGACTTTTGGCCGAATATTGATCATACACCACCGTGCACCCGTGTTTATTAGACCAATTCGTTTCCGACTTTTCTTTATCGAATTTTAATGCACTAATATAAAATTAGAAATTGAATAGGAAATTTTTTGCTTTATTCAGAATTTTGTTAAAATGTGCAAAAAACATGTTATTCGGATTGAGTCAAATCACACGATTTTTCGAAAAAGTTGAATATGTCGCTCCTGAAATTTCTTCAACGTACACCAAAGAAATATATGTGAGTGTCCGCATAAAAAGGGCCCTTATGACAGGTATGGAGTTACGTATAGGGGTATACAGCCGGATAAACTCCCGGCGATTTAGGCCTAAAATGAACCCTCTAAGTTGAAAAACGAGTCCGAGGGGCGTTTTTGAAGTCGGATCTTCGAAAAACCGTTTTTCGAGAAAAACGCATCTAAACTTGGCGAGTACCATAAATAAAGATGTTACATTTTTCTTTGATCATGAAATATACCTACTTCCGGTTCATATCTGGATATGAGTATAGTAAAAATTAATTAACCATAGGTTACAGTATCATATCCCACTCTAACCCAAAAATAATAATTTTGACCTCAACTTAGAAAAACGCGAATATCTCCTAACCTAGGACGACCATAAATGCACTTTTCATGCGGACGCCCACATATTATTATTATTATTATGCTTACATGCACAAAAAATTCGTGTTGTTTAAAACGTTCCAAAATGGCAGAAAAAATATAAAATCCCAATATCCCAAAATTCCTAAATAAGTAACCAAATTTTTTCTGAAAAAACTGTATGATAACATGTTTCTTTGGTCCAACCTGAAGCATATTCGACATGTTCAACTATTTACAAATAATTGTGCATTGAATTCAATTCAAAAAGCTTTTTTCTTGCACCTTTTCAAAAAATTCTAGATTGAGCAAAATATCTTTGTTCGAGTTTCTAGTTTTATATGACCCTTTCTTATAACGTGAGTTTAATCTAAATAATGTTTGGAAGATGTTATTACTATTATAAACGATGCTAACGTGCGTTTTAAAATTCTTAATCAATTTAAATTCGATGTTAAACGATTACTTCGGCCAAATCGTTTCTTGAATAAGAAAAAAATCAGCCTCAGCTCGGATTTGAACCAGGAACGCCACTATACATGAGTGGAGCGTTAACCAATTACGCCAAGGAGGCCACAGCAGATCTTCTCTTGTTCTTCAAAGCTACTTTTACCATTTAAAAAAATAAAACTGTGACTTTCATGAAAGTATTATTTTGTAAGATATTGTGTGTCCCCTTTGTCCTTGCTTCTCTTGCTAGACCACCCACCCACCCTGAATCCGATCAAGTGAGCCCATTCGTGTTAGGAAGTCACCTGTTCTCAGGGTCGCAGAAATTTGCAAGAAACGAGTAACTTTATTGTAATAATATCGTCCAGGAAGCGAGTTGAAACGAAACAGCGAATTCATTCCCTGTTTCGTTCCAGCACGTGGCCACGGATATACTTAGAATAAAGCATATTCAGTCAAGAAGAAGCGCATTAAAGATCCAGCCAGGATACCCACAGCGGATCCTGTCAGCGGGACACTCGAGCCACGGTGCCAGATATCTTCTCTGACTTTCCTTCGCCTCTACAGAATCCCCATGGAATCCTCCCCTCGCTCTCTCTCGCTCTCTCACACTCTTTCTTTCTCTGTTTTTATGCATCTATGCTCCTACTCTGTTACACATCATCAGGGACTGCCCTACGCTTCCTTGCACCAGAGACCTAATTTTTTTTAATCAGGCAGGAGATTTCATTTTTAATAAAGAACTTGGAAATCACGTTCTATTAGGGTCCATGCATAAATTACATAAAGTTATTTCCTTACATTTTCGTAAGGTTTGATGCCCCCCACCCCATGTTACGTAATTTTTGCTGACTGAATTTTTGTTGCTATCTTTGTAAATCTGAATATTTCTTATATATTAAGAAAGTAGTTACATTTTCAACCAAGCAGTTAAATTAAAAAAAAAAAGTAAATTCTCAACAAAAATGTAATAGTTGATACTTTAACCAAGATAAGATTTTCATTTTATATCAAAAACAGTTGAATTGGGTCAAAAAGACGAATTTATAACAAAACAGTTGAAGCCTCAACCAAAACTGGATCATTTTTAATCAGATGGTTGCATTTTCATCCAAAAAATATGACATTTCTACTGAAAGAGACGAACTTTCAAATAAAAAAGACGGCTTTTCAACAAGAGTTAAATTTTCACCCAAGAAAGAGTTTTTAGTTGATAGAGAAAAAAAATTGCATCCAAAATGATGAATTTTTAAGCCAAAAATACAAGCTTTCTATGAAACAGTTAAATTTTCAACCAAGAAGATGCATTATCAACAAAGAAGATTAATTTTATACTAAAAAAGACGAATTCTCAACAAAAACCATGAATTTGTAACCAAATAGCTAAAATTTCAACCAAGAAGATTTATTTTCTACCAAGAAAGACAAATTTTCATAAAAACATAAATTTCTAACCAGACAGTTTGATTTTCAGCCAAAGAGGTTAATTTTTAACAAAAAAGGACAACTTTTTCACAAAATACTTCAAAATAGTTAAATTTTCGGTTAAAAAAATTATGTTTCAACTAAAAACATGAAGTTTCAGCAAAAAACGTAATATTTGATATCTCAAACAAAAAAGATTGAAATTTTTAATTTAGAACAGTTGAATTACATCAAACAGACAAATTTTCAACAAAATAGTTGAATCTTAACTGAAACAAATTAGTTTAAAAGAGAGGAATTTTCAACAAAGTGCGTAAATTTTCAACCAAATAATTGAATTTTCTATCAAAAAGATGATTTTTTAACAAAATACAATCAAATATCTGAATTTTTAAAAAGATCCATTTTCTACCAAAAAATTAAAGAGTTAACTTTTCAGATCAAAGACTTAATTTTCAACTAAAAACAACGAATTCTCAACAAAAAAGAAAGTTCTTTCTTTTCTTTAGTTTAGGAAATTTCAGTAAATTTTTTTTGGGGGTGGAGGTCACAGCAAATCTCTCAGTGTCTTTTATGGGGTGAGGGGGGCTTGAAAATGTCAGAAAAACATCCTACGTAATTTATGGATTATCACTTATTTATGAATTTACTATTATTTCGTGAATTTATGATTATTACTCTTAATATTATTACTATTACACTCAACTTTCGGTATAGGAACGGTTTCGGGCATGGATTGCAGTGGCCTTGATCCTAAATCTGGGGAATCCAAACGTAAACAGGCAGGGCCGCATGAACTATTTCTGTTGGATTTGGACGCATGACGCAACGTGCTGCAACTAACGGGCTGAGAGTGCGGTCCTCATTTATCGCCAAAATGCCTAGGACTTAAATTCTAGGAATATCGTAAACCGGGAATTCTTATTTCGGGGATGAATGCATTACTACCAAGTACTCTATCTAGCAAAATATTTGGTTAAAACAACGAAAAGATTTGATTGGGTCGACGAAATGGTTTGTTGGTCATATGAGAACCATATCCTATATTTGAACCAATAATTTTCCTGAGTGCGATTTATTTAAATAAATTCTATACGAAAACAGAAAAAATGTTGGTTTCCTTGCAAGTATAAACATTCTTTTGTAGATAAATATCTAAAACTAAACACTATTCTAACCGAATAGCGAATGCAGCTAATATTGCTGCATCATTGATAGTACTCAATAAAAAACATTGTGATATGAAATACTATGTACGTATTATTATTAGACTAAGTGCAATATTGAATTAAAATGTTAACAACATATTTTTTAATATGAAAAATATAATAATCTGTTTTTCAATTTAAACCCTAGATTATTCTTTTATTGGTCGGAAATCAACGGGCGCTTTTATATAGAACCGGATAGCTCTAATGTGGTCTTGATTAATGGAGGATTGAAAGTATTTTAGTAAAGTTTAATGGATGGGGGTGATAATGTAAAATTTTCATGATTTTAAAACAATTTTTCCCGCACGGATGATAAATATCAGATTAATAAATTTCATGCTTTAAATTATCCGAATTTTCCCTGTAAGTAGTAACCTACTTTCTATTCAGCCATTCAAACCCCTCCCTTTATCAAATCGCCGTTTACGAAAAACGCAAGAAACCTTCTGTTAAAAGTTTTTAAAAATCAGTAAAAAAACACTTATTTTAAAAATTCAAAAGTGGAAATATTTTCATTAAGAATGGCAGAATTGCATGCCCAAACTATTTAGAAACAGTCTCGTACTTACAGCCCGTGTCGACCCCATCCCAAATTGACCCCTAAGGTTAAAAAGATTCTTTAAAAAGAAACTAGTTTTAAAAGTCAAAATGTTTTCGATGATAATCACATAATTTCATGTAAAAAACACAAAAACGGTATCACCACTTGAGTGCATGTTGAACCCAACCTAAATCAACCCCTAAAGTTTCAAAGATTCTGTAAGAATACACTGATTTGAAAAGTCAAAATTATTTCGCTAATAATGGGATATTTGCCTGCTACAAAGTTTCCAAAAAAGTTTCATCACTCTAGTGCATGTAGAAACCACCTCTAACCAACCTCTAAATTTTAGGGGTTGATTTAGGGTAGGTTCCATATGTGCCATTCATAATAAAAACATTCCGCTTTTTCGAATTAGTGTATGTTTTTAAAGAATTTTTGAAATATTAGAGGTTGATTTGAGTGGGTCACACATGTGCCAGAGAGATGAAACTTTTTTATAGAGCTTTTGGCATGATATGCTGCTATTATCAACAGAAACATTTCGAATAAAAAAAATATCTTGTGTTTTTCGAAAACGTTGCGAACTTTAAACTCATGAAACCTCGAATATCAAGCCTTGAGACTCGTTTAAAAACAAAAGACGCACGTAAAGCCTATGTGAACAGATTTCCTAATATTTCTAAATCTTAAACATTTTAAAAATTTCCTTGTTTCCCTTAGTACAGCCCTGGCCAGTTCCTCACGGGGTGTCGACCGTGTCCCGAGTTCGTAGGT
The DNA here is from genome assembly GCA_932195095.1 of Andricus curvator. Taxonomy (NCBI): domain Eukaryota; kingdom Metazoa; phylum Arthropoda; class Insecta; order Hymenoptera; family Cynipidae; genus Andricus; species Andricus curvator. The sequence goes on from CAKNYM010052466.1 coordinate 445,138, forward strand.
TCACGCATTTCAACCGGATCTTTATCAAAACATAAATTTTACACATCCCAGTAAAAGATGCATCGTTTCAGACTAAGAACTCTTTGCTCAGTTTTTTTCCTGAGAACAATTTGTTACGGAAAGGTATTGTTATTTGAGAACAAATTCCAACTGCTATAAAAAATTCAAAAAGATGTTATAGCAGAATTGTAAATTGTTACATACGGGCCGATATGGTACTGCAACTCATATAATAATAATTGAAGAACACCATAGTCTACATATTAATTATTAATTTCCTCTCTATACCCTTTACTATAATTATAGAAATGTTAATAATAGCTCATTTTACTAATTGTAAGCAACTTTGAAAGAAGTAAACGCATTAAAATTTAACAAATATCTAGACAGAAAAGCACAATATTTCAATATAACAGAGTTTAAGAGAATAACAAATTTGGAAAGATAAATGTAAGATCAATGTAGAAAAAATGGATGTAATTGTTTGTTGAGACCCACATAACAGTTTATATTCAGTTTTCTTTTAAGCCTGCGTGACAATCTGCACTCGACAAATCCATCGAAATTCACGAATTGTTTACAGCATCTCATTTAGATTCTTATAAAGTAATAACTCTCGAAACGAACCATCGACTGGAATGTCTATTTCCTACCCCACTACTAAAATTGTCAAACTTCGCCCCCACCACCTATGATGATGATGTTTATGGAGGCCCTGGAAATGGGGTTCAATGTGCGTGAGGGAGGATGGGAGGGAGCACATACCTCATTCATTCATACCTCACCTCATTCATTTTTGTCATGTTTATTAAAATATCAATTTTATGGAAAAAGTGTAGTAACAATAAAAACGTGTTTCAACCAGGTCTACAATCTACACCATTTTTATCTATGATCAATATTTCTTAGGATCTTCGAAAAATAATCAATTTTTTTAAAAACAAAACTAATGATGGCTTGTTTTGTTCTTTGAAGCATTACTTGCAATTCCATTTGCAGAAATTTTGTTGAAAGTAATCCAGAAATAATCTAGCTAGGTATATAAATAGATATTATTTAATTAGTTATTTAACAATTTGTTTCATGTAAATTTAACTGTATCTTCATAATGACCATTTAAATAGAAATGCAGCTAACATATCGAAGAACAAAATAAGCTATCAGTGATAAAGATTGAATTGAAATTCCGATTTTTTTAAAGCGAATAAAAAAGTACAAAATCTGGAATAACTACTGTTAAAGAAATGAAATGAAAAAATCATCAAATATGATAGCCTCTTCTCCTTTGTTGAGAGAAGTGCATCATCATAATAAACAATAAAAGATTCAGCAATTTCTTTCTGGACCGCAGATATAGTTGTCTTTCGAAAATTGTTACATTTAATAATGAGGATTTTTCTGTTAATCTGCTAAAATATTCTAAATATTATTGAATTTTTAGGTGAGATAACTATCGATTAGGCATGTTCACTACGTGCAGTCCAATTCGGAATTGAGCAATTATTCAGATAATTCATAAAACGAAGAAAATGGACCCAATGTTAATTGTTATTCTTTTCTAATCCAAATGATCAAATGATTTGATTTAAATGATTTAATTCCCTGAAACATTCTGTACAATCTTCTTGAGTTCAGTTTCATAAACCAATTTTTAACAAATCATTCAGTCATTATTTTCGTGAATAAAATGTTTCCATGTTTTAATTTCAATTAAACGCAGTCAAACATAATTGCAAAGAATATTTTATGGAATAAAATTAGCCTTGGATCATTAGAATTTGATCAAAAATGTAACTATAACCTACAATTGAAGCTAAAACACAAATACAATATAACATTTATTAAATAAACAATTTCGAGCTTATCCATTCTTTTCTAGAGGTCGCTTAGATTTCTCCTTTAAAATTCGCATTAATTAACATTGGGTCTATTTTCCTCGATTTTATAAATCATCATAAAGGTTGTTTGAATTTTGAGATTGACTGTACGTATCATCCTTAAGACAAGATTTAATAACAAAATCATAATGTATTTCAGATATTTTTTACATCCATAATGCGAAGGAACTTAAAAAATAAATAACCAAAGTCACCGGAACCATAATTTTAATTTAAATAAGGCAGTCCTACTCCACGTGGATATTTACATCAAAGGGTTCTCTGAACAATAACAAGTGGAGGGGACGACCTTCCTTCTGATTTGTCAGATTTTCTATGAATACATTTCTCTAATTAACTAATCCTCTGAAATTTAATCTCAGAGTTATAAATGACAGAAATGCATCTATTTTATCTCAGTTGAAACATACTCACTTTTTTCAGCCTGAGCTGAGATTAATCCGCACTTTGGTCACTTGCACTCACTCGAATCGATTTCCCGTAAGTACTCGGAAAACTCCGTTAACACGAAAACAAAAATTTGAATTTTCAGAAAAGAAAGGAGGATACGCGAATCGAGGCGAACTATAGAAAACTGTTGTCGAAAAATCAACAACCCACGAAATAGCAAAAAAATAAAGACAAACTCATTTATTAAATTGATATAATAACAATTGACCTGGAAATTGATTATCGCGAATTATTGAATTAATCTTTAAGAATTTTTCTGAATTCTTAAAACAAGTTTTCTAATTTCGTTTCTTCCTTTGCAGGCTACAACACCATGTATAAATGCAATCCGCGAGAGAGGTGTTTCGCACACGTGTTTACTCGCGCGAAATCACGGTAGCTATCAAACGCGACTGCACTCGGCAGGATATTACAACTCAGAGATAGAAACTTGCGACTTAATCCGACATTAAAACAGCAGGATCTCAGTTTACCTTTCGCGCGCACTGAATTCCCGCAAAAAAATGACACAACTTCTCGTAGAGGTTTTCCCTGAGGAATTCCGCGAAACAAAGCGTCAAGCGGTTTTTAAGCACGAGACAAAAGGACCATCGAAAAGGAAGCTTTCCGTTGCCTCGATTCCACGTTCTTCTTTCTAAGGGTGACACCTCGATTTTGAAAGAATTGAAACAATCACTGTCAGTTCACCCACACTTGAGGATGCACTGAACACACGTATGTTGTTATTTGCCAGGTTGCTCCAGTACAGGAGCAAAAAAAACACCTCAAACTTTTCCTGATATTCCTTGTGGATGCACTGAGCGGATTTTTGGATTGTGGCAAAAAAAATCACCTGAACAGGCAGACGAAGAGCCTAACACAATGGTTATGCTCTTTTTTAGGAGAAACTCGTACTTCACTGTCACAGTATCACTACCACTTTAACCCTTATTTTTTGCACTGAATAGGTTACGTTATGCTGATCACCAAAACAGGAGCAATCCTGACCTCGAGTCAAGGACTCTCACAATTTCTTTCACGATTTCACGAACACTTGAACACGTGCGATATCCAATGAAGTGAAAGGTATTCGCGTGGACGACGAGAGAGAAGGGACACGGTGGAACACGTTAGGTGAGAGCAAGACAGCTCGACCAATTGCTTGGCCGCTTTTTGGACGAGGATCGAATCTCACGTGGGGCGTCAATCCTCGATGTTATCGGCGAATCGTATCGCGAAATCGCGTGGTCAATAATCGTAGTCCAAGCCGTGGTTGCTCCGACGGTTGGCGGGCTTCGAATGACGAACTTCGCTCCTTCCCCACGCATCCGCGAGCGCTCTATCCTTTATTCTCTCTCTCTCCCTCGCACAAGCGCAGTACCCCATCGGGCGTCTCGCTCTGTCTCGCTAGCTTCTTTTCTTTCTTGCTGGCTCTGTCCCGTTCGGGTGCATGCGGAAGGGTTGCATTGAAGTGAGGTCGATGATGATTCTAGTTCGGGGGTCACCATGTAGGTGCAAGAGAGACGGAGAAACGCGCAAGCGCGAGGTTCATATATGTCGGTGATGAGGTAAAGCACCCTCGCAGATACTCTTCTTGGAAGAGCGTCGCGGGACGCGATCATGACAGGTACCCTATTGTTTTTATGCACAGTGCTCCTTAAGCATCGTTTGTACGATTAACATGGAGCCCAAAATTATCCAGTTACCCCGGGTAGAAACCATTATAATTTTAGTCGGATGTCCGTCTGTAGGTCCGTCGTAATTTTTTCCAAGGTAGGGAAGTGAGGCAAAATGATGACAGCTAAGTATGGGAAGTGAGGGGAAGTAGGCGATGTGATGGAAAATATTGTGGAAGTGAGGAGAAATAAGAAGAGTGAAAGTAGGGGAAATAAGGGGAGGAAAAATAGGTTTAATAGATAATTTCGGGGAAATTAGGGGAGGATACATGAACGAAACAGGGGAAATAAGGAAAGGGTGAGTAAGAAAAATGATTCAAATAAGGGGGTGGGGGGAAAGTAAGGTAATTCATACGAGTCGAGTAGGGGAATTGAGTGAAGGGTGAACTGGAAATGAGAGGTTGGCAGCAGGGGAAGTGAGGGAAGGAAAAGTAGGTGAATTATGGGAAATGACGGGGAGTAAAAGAAGTGAAGGGAAAGGTGCGGAGTCGAAGTAGGGAAGTGATGGATAATAAGGGGTGAGTAGTGGAGTGAGAGAAACAAGTGGAGTGAAAATAGGGAAAATTAGTGGAAGGGAAGTAGAGGAACTAGGAAAAATAAGGGAAGGGTAAGTAAGTGACATTATTGAAATTAGGGAAGGGCAAGTAGGGGAAGTGAGGACAATTAAAGAAGGGGAAGTAGGAAAGGTATTGAAATTGTGGGGGAGAAAAAGAAGTGAAGGGAAATGTGGGGAGGAAAGCTGGGGGAAGGGACTGTAAGTAAGGGGAAATGATTAGAAGGAAAGTGTTAGCTGGAGAAGCGAGAAGAGTGGAAGATTATGTTGAATGGTGAAGTGAGTAGAGCGAAAGAGAGGAATGTAGGGGTAGTAGGGGTGGAAAATAATGGAAGGGGAACCTTTTTCCCAACAGAATCAAAATCACGGTTGCCTTTTTATATATTTTATACTTTGTCGATACCTCAACTTTACTATTTAACAAATGCATATCTTTTTCAGGAAAAAATAAATTCGTTTAAACAATATTATTTTAAGATTTTTTCGCAAATTATTCGGTACCATCATAACGAGGTAAACTAATTAAATGATATGAAAAATCATTATGGTCGATTGAATTTGTTGTTAATTATTCAAACAATTGTCTATTGTTTAAATGTAACTTATTACTGGAATAAGGCAGAAACTGGTTTTATGCACATTTTTCAACAAACTTCATAGAATTCTGGTATGTCTGGTATTTTTACTACTGCCTATCACTTTGAAAACAATTTTCATTTGTTTAAACAATTTTTTCAACAAAATATAAGAAATGTAGAACTTCTCTGAGTTTCATGAACTAATTAGTTCTCATCGTAAATTATTCAACGAATTTCATTAGCTTCTCCTATGATGACATTTTTCATTACTGACCCATAATTGTTTGAACAATTTTCATTTGTTTGAACACTCTTTACACAAAAAATTTCAGTTCTTCTGAATGACATGAACTAACTAGTTGAGTTCGTGTTTTCATTTTCGGTAAGAATTAAATAGTTGCAGTTACTGAGAGAAGATGTAAATTTTTTATATGTTTCAGAAAACTGTATTTACAAATGAAAATTGTTTAAAAAATGATTGCCAATTAATAAAAAGTGTTAACATATATCGCCCGAAAATTTTTCCGAATATAAACGAAAATTATTTTTTTTTCTAAACGATTTTTTGAGGTTGCTCAAGCACCGTGAAGTTTAACACGCATTTCCCATAAGAAAAAAAGACGTTTTTGTAAATTTCATTTAGAATCTTCAATATTAGCTGAATCCAGTTGAAACGCAACATGTATGTTGAAAATTAGCCATATGATACAAATAAACTATTGCTTTTTAAATATCACCCACATAAGTCTGTTTTATAGGGTCCCAAAAAGCCCCCATAAATGAAAAAATGGGTTTTGCGAGTTTTTGGCACTAATTATTATTTTTTGCGTTTTTTGTATGTCAATTGTTTTCAATACATAAAATACTACTTTATGCTTCTAATAAGGTGTTCAAATAAATTGTCCTAACAATTGATTATTGTTTTTAGCAATTTTCTCTTAGAATAGATATTGAAAGTCGCAATTTTTTCCAATTTTTTCCACTGTTTGTACTATTTTCAATTAGAGTGAGGTTATAGTTAATTAATTTTAACAAACATAATTGTTTCAACAATTTATTATTGTTGTTGGTAATATTATCTTTAATTAATGCTAGATATTGTGGTTTTTTCTGAAATTTCCAACTTTTTACCCACTTTTCTCTTGGAGTGAGTTAATATTTGATTCTATTCAGCAAAAACAATAATTTGAACAAATTGTTATTGTTTATAGCTACCTTCTTCAATATTAATAGATAGTTGTAGTTTTTTCTGGAATTTGGAACTTTCTGTCCACAATTCAATTAGAGTGAAGTATTAATTAATTGAAGTTAACAAAAACCATTGTTTAAATAATGTCTTACTATTGTTAATAATATTCTCTTTTGAACTTGTCGTCTACTTTTCACTTAGTGAGGTAATAAATAATAGAAGTTGTCATAAAAAGCTGCTTAAACAATTTATTATTGTTTGCAACTATCTTCTCTTAGATAAATGCTAGAAAGTTGCGGTTTTTCGGAAATGTTTAACTTTGCTTTGCCTATTTAGTTATGTACAAATAATAAATACACATCAGAGAGAATAATATTTTAAAGAATCCCTTTCTTTTTTGTGAAAAATGTGTTCTAAAATGAAACAGATATTTAAAATATGCTTCAAATTGGCAAACATGGATCATATTGAATATAACTTTTCCTTGAAGTACTTACTGAGAGACTTCGGTGAGGTGCGCTTATTTCCATAGATTCAGAGATGCAGCAGTTGTCCGAAAACTTATTATTTGTTTAAGGTATTTTTTTAATCTTCATATATGTATATTATCATCGACAATACGTGTTTTTTCCAGGGGCTGATAATAAAATAAGTGCAATTCCAAATATTTCTTTTCCGCTTTGCAATAAACTCCTGGTTGTAATTCAAAACAAGACTTTTATATGTCATTTACAGACTTAGTCCTTCCACCTACTTCTAATGATTTCATCCTTTGTTTTTGTTTCTTGTGTGAAATAGATTTTTTATTTAAACTAATTCTTTTCAAACGTTGGGAAAAGAACATAAGTAATTCACATAAAAAAATGCAATACTATTTAAAAAATGATTCTTGTTGAGGTTCACTTATTATTTGTTCATAAATAAGAAGTCAAAGCACAACTAAATATTTAACAAAAAAGCAACTTTCTAACATTTCTATAGAGAAGATATTTATAAAGAATAAGCAATTGTTTAAATAAGCATATTTGTTAACTTGCATCAATTATTACCTCACTAAGTGAAAAGTGGACAAAGTTTAAGAATTCAGAAAAAACCGCAACTTTCTAGCATTTATCAAAGAAAAGATAGTTATGAACAATAACACTTTGTTTAAACAGCTTGTTTTGTTAAATTTCATTATTTATTACGTTACTAAGTAAAACGTGGTTAAAAAGTTAAAAATTCCAGAAGGAACCGCAACCAGCTAGCATTAATAAAGAAGAAGATAGTTATAAACAATAATAATTTGTTTAAATAATAATTTTTGCTAAATTAATGAATTATTAACTCGCCCTAAGTGAAAAGTAGACAAATGGTTGAAAATTTCAGAAAAATCTGCAACTTTCTAGCAAAATTCAAATTGAATATTATCAACAATGATAATAAATTGTTTAAAGAATTAATTTTGTTAACTTTAATAAATTATTCATCAAAGTCTGATTAAAAATTGGACAAAAAGTAGAAATTTAAAAAAAACTGAAATTTTCTAGCAATATTCTAAGAGAATATTCTTAACAATTATAAAAAATAGTTGAAAAAATTATGTTTGCTGACAATAATTAGGCATCACCTCACTTTAATTAAAAATTTAACAAATGGCTTTTTTAACTCTATTCTAAGAGAAAATTGATTGAAAAAATAATAAATTGTTGAAACAATTTATGTAAACATCAAGTTATTAGTATAAAATAATATTTTATATATATTAGAAACAATTGGAAATCAAAAACAGCAACAACAAAATCACAATTATCTCTAAAAACTCGCAAAACTCATTTTTTTACTTACGGGGTTTTTCTGGGACCCTATAGAACAGACTTATGAGGGCGATATTCAAAAAGTAATATTTCATTTGTATTCTATAGCTCATTGTGAGAAGATACGTTGAGTTTCAGCTCGATTCACCTGGTATTGAAGATTCTGACTAAAATTTACAAAAACGTCTTTTTTCTTATGGGAAAGACATGTTAAACTTCATGGGGCTTGAGCCAATTCTGAATATCATTTTTTTCGAAACAAAAAAATAGATTTTTTTTTGTGGTTGCAAACAAATTTCCGGGCTATATGCATGAGAATTTAAAAAAAAATTTGGACCACCCTACGCTGCAAGCTATCACAAAAAAGTAACAGGTGTTTTTTGTTGAACTTGTCTAGATGTTTCAGCTTTCATTATCTGATTTTTTTTACCTTCCGCTGTTTCCGAGAAACATACAAAAGTTCGATTTTTTCGAAGTAATTTTTTAAATGTGAAGCAGTGGTTTTCCAAAAACGAAAAGCACGATATATGTAAGTACATATTAACAGCTGTTTATAAAAGAAATTAAAAATTTTTTAAAGTGAGGTATCTAAGAAATTCCACTTATAAGTATTTTAAAAAAACGGCCGCCATTTTAACATTTTTGAAATTTTAAACTTTTTTGGAATCCCTTGAAAGAGCGAGGTTTCCTGCGTCGAGGTAAGAAAAGAAAACGTCGACCAACTACGCTCGGCCGGAAAATACTAAATTTTGACAAAACATTCTGTCAATTCTTAAGAATATGAATTTTGAAAAAAAAAGCTGATTTTTTTCAAGCAGTAAAATACGGGTTCCTTTATTTTCTCTATAGAATGGTATATCTAAATGCCAAATCATGTTCACAACATGACCTAGACATTTCTTGAAATTTTGCCTGATTTGAAATGGAATTGGTCAAAACTGTTAATTAGAAAAAACTGTAAACAAAAATTGCTGAAAGGTTTGCACCAATAGAAAATATTTTCGGAATGCTTTATATCTAAAAAGCGAAGATAAGAACGAACCGATTTCGACCAATTTGTATTACTTTTTCAGATGCCAACCCACAAAATGTTTTCCTTGGTCCAAAACAATTAGAATAATTTTATCATTCTCATTGCGTCCTAATGTTAAAGTTACTATAATTTACGAGCACTTCAATGTTAGATTCTTCACTTATGGATCTTACGTGTGTTGAGCTGTTGTACAAGCTGCACTAGAAAATTTCTTTGTCGTGATTTAAACAGAGTCAAAATCCTTCAAAACAATATTTTATCTCTTAAATGATGAGTCGACAGAACATGCGTATATCCTTGAATCGACGATAAGAATATAATATTTGACTTATTCAAATGTGAGGTATAGTATCACTTTATGGATTTTCGTTACAATATGATTGCGGAACTGGACAAAACTGATGATTTTCAAACATAATACAAGCTATTGCAAAATGTTCTAATAATAGTTTACACAAAACTTCTATATGCAATTTGAGTATCAAATAAAAAAAAATGATAAATAATTTTTGATTAAACTGATTTCTGTAACAACACAAATTTTTTTTTTAGTGTGTGTATAGCCCGTGATTTTTTAAATTTCTAAACAAATACATATATCTAATTTCGGATATTCTCTATTTCGAATATTTTCTTTTTTTAGAATTTGATAGTGCCGGAATTTTATTTTTTCGGATTTTTCAGTCATCCTATAAAATTAATAATTAATTATTAAAATTTATAATATTCCCAAAAAAGAAAATTATACAAAATATAAAATTCACGATGCTAAAAAATTACCGATAATTTTAAATTCTAAAATAATAAAATACCTACTTCAAATTTATGATAATAACGAATTTGAAAATTCCCGATAAAACAAAATTCCGGAAATAAAATTGCCGACAGCAAATTATAAAATTCCCGAATCTGTACATTAAAAAAATTGTTACATAATGAAACAAAATATAATAAATAAAACAAATACATTTATTTGATAAATATATTTTTTATTTTATGTATTATTTTACATTTTATTATTTATCCATTTAAAAAATGCAATACAGAAACCATTTGTTCCGTATTCTCTTGATACAAGGTAGTTCAGATTTCCTGATGAGAAATTTTCGTGAATAAACGCCACATTTTAGAAAACAACAACATATTTTTCGAAAACGAAGTTGACATCATTTCTTATGGCCTTGTTTTATCTTTTCTTTCTTTCTAATTAGTTCAATTTATTCAATAATTGTTATTATGACAATCAAGTTAATAACGTATATTATTTATATATTAATATAATAATTCAAATTAGTTAAATTATTTCAAACTTAGATAAATGGGTCTTTAAGAAGAGAAAATTTGATTTCTTTTTATGAAAAATAATAATTTGCATTTTTCTATAAAACCGAGTCCGCAAATGTGTTTGCTTCCTCATAGAGGAAGCATTAGTTATTTTTTTCAACAATAGACAAACCATAGTCTTTATTTTGATCAATTTAAAAATAGAAATTTACCAAAAATATAAAATTACAAAATAATACAAACAATTTTTTAAATACAAAGACAAATCAGACAAATCAAAGTTTGTATTCGAAATGATAATTTTTCGAGCTGGAAAAGGGAAGGCAAAAGTTCTTTCGCACCCTATCCCTTTCCCAGTTTTATGATTTTTTAACAGAAATTGTCAGAATTATTCTATTTGGAAATTTATGATCAAATAATGTTTTCTATTCATGCGTAAACTTTGAATTATGTCGATGGAAAAAGTTTTTCTGTTAGAAACAGATGATTCGATATTATAAATGAGCATAACTTCCTTATTCTTCAATAAAGTGTATTAATATTATAAATCAATCGATTTGCCTCGAATCAAAGAATCTTTCCCGTTCTTGCATCAATTTTGAATTATGTTATTGAGATAAGTTTTACCATAAAAAATCGTGTTTTCAAATATTAGGCATTACCATAGCTTCCTTACTCTTCAATAAAATATATCAATGCTATGGGTCAACCGATTCGTCTTGAATTAACACAACTTTTATATTCTCGCATCAACTTTAAATTATAAGAATGAGAAAAGGTACATTTTTAACATAGAAGTTGAACTTTTAGCAAGAAAGATGAATTTTGAACCGACAAAGAAGTAATTTTCAGTGAATGAGTTGATGAAGGTTTAACCAAGATGATTTATTTTCTAACAAAAAAGTCGAATTTTAAACAAAGAGCGATTAATTTTCAATTAAAAATGTAATAGTTCCATTTTCAGTTGAAAAGACTTATTTTTAACAAAAAAAAAACAATTCTTAACCAGTTAGTTTAATTAAAAAAAAAACGGATTTTCAACAAAAATGAATGTTTGACAAAAAAGTCTAATTTCTGACAAAATACATTATTTTCTCCCAAACAGTTGAATTTTCTACAAAATAGATGAATTTTCGAAACTTTTTTCGAAATTTTCTAGATACGTTTTCGAAATATCTGAGATCTTCAAAAATCTTTCTGAATTTTCTCGAGAAACCTAGAAAAATTATATTTATATAGTCTCCAAAACAAACAAACTCAACTTCAAATAAATTCGAACGTCTGAAAATAATTTCCTAAATTTTATCCTTGCGTTGTGTTTTTGTATAAATTAATGACATGGAAAAATGAAAATTTTTGTGAATATTATTTTGCAGTTTTAACTTTCTCATTGCAAGAAAAAGTTTTGTAAATACGTCATGATTTTGGAGGCAATGTGGCCTGTTTTCATATAGTCATGTTGTTTTGATTTGAAAAAGAATGCCAGTTAAAGGCTACAACATTTTTTTTCATAGAAAGTATAACTAATATATTGAGCAATAAGTTGTAAATTTTATGAAACAACACAATTTTTTGAAAATATTATCGGGTTAAGAATAAAATGAAAAATAAAGAAATATTAAAAAACTAAGAATATTTATAACGGATGATAGGAAAAAAATCTTGAATTACAAAATAAACATTCTTCTTAGTTCAAAGATTCCTATAATACTTTAAAATATATTTTTTTAAATCCAAAAAAATTTCATTGCATCAAAATTCTTTGGTTCAAAGAAATTGTTTTTCGTTGCAATGAAAATTTGTGGATGTTAAATGTCTTTTTTTAAATTATTGTTTAAATTTTGAATAACATAAATTTAAATAATATTTCTCAATGCAGAAGAACAATAAAAGAACAATATTTTCATCACAAGAGCAATAACTTAAAAAAAAAACTACTATGCACATTAAAAGAAAAGGCTTGAATTGAGAAATTAAAAAAATATTATCGTTACTTTAAATTTGAAAGAGAATGTTTATAAATATGTTGAGCATTACAAAAATGTCTTTGATCAAAATATTTAATTACTCTATTTTTAATAAATAATATTCATTAAAAAGCTTTTTTTTTAATTATTTAAATTCAGGAATTTTCTATTGTCGGAAAATTTTTAGTATCGGATATTTTATAATTCGGCAATTTTCTGTCGCCAATTTCATTCTTGGGGAATTTGCAAATTCGGAATTTTTTTCCGGCAATTATATAATTTCCGAAATTTTTTGTTTCTAATAATTTCTTTTTCGGGAATTTTACAGCCCCGGAATTTTCTTTCTCGGGATTTTCCAGTCGTCTCTTAAAATTAATAATAAATCAGTGAAATTAATAAAACTCCCGGAAAATAAAAATATTCGAAATTTATTAATTCCGTAAATAAAATTGCGGACACAGATTTTCGAATTATACAATTCCGGAATATGAAAAATAAAAAAACTGTTATATTATAAAACACAAAATGATGAATAATTATTATCACATTTATTTAATGAAAATATTTTATATTTATTGTATTATTTCATATTTGATTATTTATTTATTCCATTAACAGAAATATTGAAACGGAAACTATTTGGTCCATATTCCCTTGACGTAAGGTAATTCAGTTTCGACGATAAAACATTCTTGTGTACAAACATCACATTTTTGAAAACAACACCATATTCTTAGAAAACGATGTTGACATTATTTCTTATGGCCTACTTTTATCTTTTCGTTATTTCTTATCACTTCAAATTATTCACATTAAAAACAATCCATTTTATATGTGTTGGTCTCAATAGCCTTTTTGCAATGAGAATGTTAAAACTGTAAAATAATATACACAAAAATGTGCATTTTTCCAGGTCATTAGATGCGTTATGTCCTCATGGCTATTTATCATATTTATGAATGAGTGTCTAAAAAGGGTCCCCTCCGACGAAGAAGGTGTCGATCTCGAAACAGTGAAGGTACGTGGGTTAGCTTTCGCAGATGACAAGACTGTTATGGCAGAATCAATCGAGGACTTGCAAAGAATGTTGAATGAACTTAATACAAGCATGAAGAACATGGGCTTCAAAATTAACGTAAATAAAACCAAAATCGTGGTGTTTGAAGAAAAAACTCAGAAAACAATGTGCAACATTGTCCTAAATCATGAGAGATTGGAACAAGTTGACAAGTATGTATATTTGGGAGGACAGGCATAAAATTAACGCCATTGGCATGTGTGGCATGAATGTGGTGCAAAAGAGACAATAATTGACACATGGGAAAGAAATCAGTTAAGATGGTTCGGTCATCTTGAAAGAATGAAAGATGACGACTGACCAAACAAGTTGATAAAGGTAAAGTAAATGGCAGAATGCTCAGAGGTAGACCGCCGAAAGAATGGTTAGAATCTGTGAATGAGACACTAATCCGAAGAGACATAAGAAGCCATAGAAACGCGAGAGTTTGCATGAAAAAATGCATGGACGTGAAGGAAGCTAGAGTAGTATGCCAGGACAGAAAAGTGTGGCGACAAAGTTTTAGTTTGTAAAAAGTTTGTAAACAGAGTGACAATAGAGCGAATGACGCCTGAAACAAAGACCTTGGATACTAACGGGCCCAAGTGGGGAACCACACATAACAATTTTGTGATACTCTTCACTTGGAGTGGTCGCTAGAGAGATTGATCAGCAACCTGGGTCGGAGTAGTGTTGCGGAATGAACGTGTCATTTAAATAAATAACACGAGAATTCCAGATCAATTTAAAATATCTATACCTAACACATATATACCTATCTACACTGAGAAAAATGGATTATACGAACTGGATAATATAATGAAAGAATAATACACCGTATAGAAAAGTATATTAGCGCGTATAATCTATAATATTTTTCTAATATATGAAGATGTTACCAAATATAATCTCTAGATGTTAAATTCTTATAATCTTCAGGCATTAAATTGTAACATCCCAGATTTTAAAATATCCAGGCGTCTGTGTAGTCTCAGATGGTACGTCGCATCGTGGCGCGTGTCATATGCATCCGTTCGCATTGTAACAAGTAATAATTATGTTATAAAATGATTATTAGTGCTAAATCACACGTGATTTAGATTTTGAAAATGGGTAAGTTTATATTTCTTTTCATCACACATCACTGCCACTTGCACAAGTAAAGAAACTTAGCCTCCTTTACTTTTGTTTTTGTAGTCTAATGAAAGCCACTTTCCTGCTTATTGTGTGTTTAAAACATTGAAATTTGTTTTCAGTTCTACCTCTGAGCTCGTCTATCAAATTTTGGTATAGGTTTAAAATTTGAGGTTATCTAATGGACCAGGATTCTAATATGGATATTAGATTTTTAAATCTTGGATTATAGATTTTATTATCTCAGATTATAAAGTTTAATAATTTTAGATATTATCCTGTAATATATATTTCTTAATATCTATAGATTGTAGTTCTAATAATCTGGATCACTGTCCCATAGTTAATAGTCTAAGATTATAGCCGGTAACATATTTTTTATTACCGGGTATAATCCATTTTTCTCAGTGTACCTTATACCTATATACTCACCTACACACTACTATTTTCCAACCGAGCAAGTCACGCCTACCCCGAAAGGGAAATGGCTCAATGGTATAATAATAATAATTATTATTTTTCATAAGAAGAAAGCGAATTTTCTCTGCGTCAAGACCCATTTATCTAAGTTCAGAATAATGTAAATAATTCAACTAATTTTAGTTATTATATTAAAATATAAATAATATATTATTACATTAGTTATCATAATAACAATTACTGAATAAATTGAACTAATCAGAAAGAAAGAAAAGGCAAAACAAGGCCATAAGAAATAATGTCAACTTCGTTTTCGAAAAATATGTTCTTGTTTCCTAAAATGTATCGTTTATTCCCGAAAATTTCTTATCAGCAAATCTGAACTACCTTGTATCAACAGAATACGGAACAAATGTTTTCTACATTGCTTTTTTTTAAATGAATAAATGATAAAATGTAAAATAATACATAAAATAAAAAATAATATATTTATCAAATAAATGTATTTGTTTTATTTATTATTTATTATATTTTGTTTTATTATGTAACAGTTTTTAAATTGTTCAGATTCGGAAATTTCATAATTTGCTGTCAGCAATTTTACTTCCGAAATTTTGTTTTATCGGAAATTTTCAAATTCGGTTTTATCATAAATTTGAGGTATTTTATTATTCTGGAATTTTAAATTGTCGGTAATTTGATAGCTTCGTGAATTTTATATTTTATATAATTTCTTTTCCGGTGACACTTTTCATTGTAATAATTAATTATTAATTTCATGGGATGACTGAAGAATCAAAAGAAAAAAAAGAAATTCCGGCACTATAAAATTCTAGATAAAGAAAATATTCGAAATAGAACATTTCCGAAATTACAAAATATCCGACACTGTCGAATTCCCGACACTGGAAAATTCTTAAATTTAAAGAATTAAGGAAACTGTTTTTTAATCAATTTACTTATTAAAAATATAGTAATTAAATATTTTGATGAAAGAAACATTTTTTGAATGTTTAATGTATTTTTAATATTATTTTTTATATTAAGAATAATCATCCTTTTAAAAAAATATCTCAATGTAATTTTTTTTTAAACGTGCGTATTAGTTTTTTCAAGTTATTACTCTTGTAATAAAAAGCTTGTTCTTGTATTGTTCTTTTGCATTTAGAAATATATTTTTTTAGTTACTCATATTTAAAGGTAGAAAAAAAAAAAAAAAAATACATTTAACATCCAAAAATTTTCATTCCAACAAAACCCCATTTCTTTGAACCAAAGACTTTGATTTCATATAATTTTTTTGAATTTAAAAAATGTTGTTGCCTTCTCTTGAATCAATTTTATTTTACGTTAGATTCGTATTCATTTCATCAATTTTTATTAATTGTTTTGATTTTTTTCTAAATTTACTTCAAAGGTCATGTATTCAGTTAATTAAAAATTGAAATTCAATGAATTAACAATCAAAGTTAAGCTCTATTTTTACAAAACATCTGAATAACTTTTAAACGGATTCGAATTTTTCCTAAAATGTTTGAAAAATCTTACAAAATTAACAAATTTTCTTCGAAACCTTCCAGATTCTTTTTTGACAATTTTGAGATCTTTCTTTTTGAAAGCTTTCACCATGTTTAAAAAGCTTCTATTCACTGTATATTATTATGGATAAAAGACGTATTATACATGAATATGTATATATCTATTATAGAAAACTTTTAAGGGCAGCTTTATAATTTCAAGATAATAACTTTGTATAGAAAGAAATTATTAGAAGATACAAATTTTATTTCATTATTTGAAAGTCAATATTTCCTTTTTAGTTACATATACATTTTGGTTCTAACCTCTGATGTCACTTCTTTTTCATAAAGTTTCAGCTGATAAATTGCGCTATTTCTATTGTGTTCATATATGTTATTTCAACAATTTGAAAGTCTATAATATTATATCACTTTCCCGGAAATGATTAATCTTTTCATTATGTCCCATTCTAACTCTTTTGTAAGAGTAATACTAATTTTTATTCCGAAACGTTGTATATTTTGAGGTAAATCAATGATTGCACGCCGTTTTCCCAAACATCCCTTTGTTACAAGCATGTTATTACTCTGGTGGGATAATGTTACCTCTTTAATTGTAACATGTTACTGCTTCAAGTGGGAAATATATAGTCACTGAGTGACCACCAGGGAAGTCACTAGTGACTCGTTTTCTGAATCTTGTTACAAGCCTGTGACTACTTAGGCTAGTAACTGTGTTAGCTGGGTAATGCACCCTTATGAAAAAGAATTATTGTTAAGTGTTTATTCATTTATTTGAAAATTAGTAAGCCCAACAGTTCAGAGAACCAATAATAGGGTTAAAAAATGTACCTATAGGCATAGTTTGAGCGTGAGCACGCGAGTAGGCTTTTACAAAATTTTACAATGTGTTCGTGCTTACAATAAACGAAGGTAACATATCCAGTCCAGCAGTCTGCTTATTTGGTAGTTTTTCATTGCTTTGGCGACAGTACTATTCAATATTATAATGTTATCTCTAACTAAACGTTTATGTTGCCTATCAAAAATATATGAAGTAATAGTTGAATCCACATAGACTCTTTCAAAGTAGCTAGCAAAAATATTAACAATATCCTGGGATGAGGTGCATTTCTCATTGTTAAAACAAATAACACCTGGAATACTATGACCGCAATTTAATGTCCTCAGATTTTTGAACAGTTCGAGATAGTACGTGTTATTAGTGTCCCAAAATCCTAAAACCCTAAATCCAACTCTGATAGATATAGAGATAAGAGCACGCTTTGTCGGGCATTTCACAAGTCAATAGAGGAGACCAATCAGTGTTATTGAGACCAGGTAGAGTTTAACATAATCGGCACGTTCAATGTTATACCTTGCAGATTTTGTATTATTAATGAACTTCTTTGTGGGTTGATCCTTATGCATGTAAAAGTCCACTTATACGGATGGGTGGTACATATCCCCAGACAGGATCGGTTCATTGTATTTACTAACACCGACTTCAATGTTTGCAAATATTAGATCTAAATAACGTTGATTACAGTTTTCAATACAATTGAATTGCCTTCGTTCGAAAAATTCACAGAATGCTGTAAACAATGCTGATCTACTGTCAGATTTGACATCTGTAACATGATTTTCAAAGTTGGGAACATTGAAGTCCCCCAAAATAATTATCTTATGCTCAGAGACACCCACACCTGGTCTATGTAGTTGGTCATCCCTAAAAACTTGGAAAGTATTATAATCAAGGACTTCCGCGTTATGAACAGATGAGTTTAGCCATGTTTCGGTAAAAGTTGTGATATTATAATCAAGAACATCAACAGAGATAGTTAAAATTTAGAGCTTACTGTTTAAACCCCTAACATTCTGGTAATATAAACCAAATTCCAACCAGGGCAACGTTACGTTATCGTATCTTGAGACTTCCTTCTGGAAACTATGACAGGAATATCGTTTCTGTATGTTATTCGAAGATCTTTCTCTCCCCTGGCTAAGCGTTCTTCTAATATCCTCTTTTGTGCCTTGAAGTTGAGTTGCTGCCAGGGTATGTGATCTCTGGTATGAGCGACTCATATCCAGGGCAGCGGCTTCGGAACGAAATCTGACCTTGATCGGTCGCAATAGCGCATGTGACATCTCTCCAATACGGAAGACACGTATAGTGTTAGTAGATATCGGAAATGTTGGTACAATCGCTTTCAGAAAGTCAATAACTTGAACAATATCCTTGTTTTCTGGAGAAACATCTCCTTCGGCCTCGGATTCCGGTATGTTAAAAATTAGGATGTTTTTCTTATGTGAGTTGCGTTGGTTAATCTCCTCAATGAAGGATTCCACATCACTTGAATGTTGGGATGAGCAATTCTGAGCTGGGTTAGGGTTGATGTTGACCTTATCAGAAATATCATTAATTTTTCTTCCACAGATCTTTCATGCACCATCACTTTCTCCTCAAGTTCCGTCAAACGAATAACCATATGTGATACTTTGGGTAAAACATTGTCAATTTTAGTGGATAAATTATCCACCGAGACTCGAGTTTTAGTAAGGTCTATCTTAAGTTCCGTATGGCACTTTTCATATTCCGTCATGAGCTCTTTTTTCATGTCATTAAGCATGGATTTTATTGCGTTAGTGCCAACTAAGATCTCGTTTTCCCTTTCCTCATTAGCAGGAGAGTTAGATCTGGATCCACAGCAACGCTGAAAACGGCCCTCAGAGTTACATTTGATTTTAGCAGCATACTCAGTATAGTAACAAGCCGTACATCCCGTACATTTAACACACCCTGTTTCAGACGTAATTGGTAGTTTGCATTTACCATATGCACAAACACTATTAGTGTTAAGAAGCTGATCACTTTGGTTGCTGTTTACATTTTTCATTCTTGGACGATGTAAACACAGCTGTTGAAGTCAGCTGGTCCCAAAAATCGATAAACAAGTGTGAACAACCGTTTTTTCAGACGTATGAAGGATTCTATATTTCACTAGGTTAATCACTAGGGACAGTCCAATTCAAGTACACCCAGAGCGTCGAAAACCACGAGGCAAGGAAAGGCAAAAGACAAAAAAGGCTTATATCTCCCCACAATCAAACCTCTCGTAAAAAAAACACAGTCCAATTCTGAAGAGGAAAGAGAAACACAACAACACGATCCCTTGTTTTCAAAAAGTCACACACGAACACCGACTTTAGCGAAAATTGCACGAGCGATGAAAGCATGAATGCTCACGTAACGGCAGCCATAGTAGTGTTGGATCTTATACTTTTTGCGCAGAAAAAGGACTGAATTCTATACTTACCAATACCTCTTTTTCATAAGGTTATATACAAACGAAATTGCATTTAATCGATTTGAATGAAATCGTTTTTATTACAGGAGATCTTTATCACTTAGTGTAAACTCCCAAGAGTCTAGATGGCAGCACCAAACAATATACCTGAATCTTAATTCCTGACATCTCCCTTTTTTAAAGAAATGTCATTAGTTTGCGCTGGATTGATCTTTAAAACTTAGCGAGATACATAATTTTGAAGATAAGCAGATTTATTTACAAGTCTGTTGTACAATCGGCGATGGTGGTCTAACAATGTTGTTATTTTCAGGTTTTACAGATGTTTCTGGCGTAGCTGGAGAATCATAATACAATTCTGGTTCAGTAACCCGTAACTTATTTTGAAAATCTTTATTTAAGTGAATACGATTGCGAGTTAGAGTTCCAATATTTTTTATTAATACTTCATAATATCTAGGCTTTATGTTTACACCGACAATCTGAGCTGATTCCAAAAATCCGTTTTTATTTCCTCTTTCACTCTTTCCTCTCTTTCACACTCCGGTAGATCTCTGGCTCATTTATCGTGGTAAAATTTTTGCTGATCTTGACGTTTTAACAATTTCGTCCTTAATCTATTGGTGGTTCTGTTACTAAAAAATCTGGTAAGACATCTCTCACATTTCTCCCTATGAAGGTTTTGTTCGGGGATTGAATTTCGCTAGTGATTGGTGTGTGACGCAATTCTAATAACGCTAGATAAGGATTTTGCTTGTCTTCTACGCTTTATTGAGGGTGCGTTTTACCGTCTGCACATATCGCCCAATCATACCATTACTTCTGGGATACAATACACTAGACGTAGTATGTTTAAAATTCCATGATTTGGCAAAATCCTGAAACTTTTTGCTACTAAATTGCGTTCCATTGTCAGATCTTAGAATTTTTGGTAAACCAAATCAAGCAAAAAACGATTTGAATAAATTTATTGTCGAATCCGCAGTTTCATCTTTTAGTAAGCTTATTTCCACATATTTGAACAAATATTCTACAAGTATTAAGTATGTTTCGTTGTATAAATAAAATAGGTATACCCCAACATTCTCCCACACATCGTTAGGTACTTCACTGGGTATCAGTGTCTCTTTTTGATTGGATCGCTGGTGGTTTACACAAATCTTACAATTTGAGACCAATTCTTCAATCTCTCGTATGATGCCTGACCAGAATATAATTTCGCGCGCTCTTTGCTTCGTCTTATGAATCCCTAAGTGGTTATAATGAATTCTCGATAATATTTCTTTTCGCAAATTTTTAATCACCAGAACTCGATTATTGTTATACAAAAGTCCGTCAAATTTAAATAAATTTGTGTGATACGTGTGATAAACCTTTGCTTTATTCGGTACATCTTTCAATTCTTTTGGGCAACTTGACGTGATCATATTGCAAACTGTTTGTATTTCAGAGTGGTGTTTTGATTTGATAATGAATTCTTCTCGGCGGATGTCACTCATATTTTCCGACAGCAAGACACTCAAAATGTGCGCTTATTGGTCAGTATCATCGTTCTCTGTTTCTAAGTGAGCTCTCGATATTTTGTCTGCTATGAGCAGTTCCTTGCTTGATTTATACAAAACATTTTGTTTCATAAGGCTGTAAACGAAGTCGCATCTGTTGTAATCTAATAGGTATTTCCACAGTTTGCTTTTTAATAATCGATATTAGTGGTTTGTGATCACTTTCTATTGTTACTTATTTCCCGAGAATAAATTGATGAAATCTCTTACAACCAAAAACAATCGCGTATAACTCCTTTTCTATTTGTGCCTAAGCTTTTTGGCACATTGTGAGTGCTTTAGAACCATATGCGATTGGAAGATTTTTCTGTATCATAACTGCTTCAAGATCAGTGCTACTTGCATCTAAACTTAAGAACAGTCAATTTCAGAATCATAATACTGCAGTACAGGATCTTTGCTTACAAAATCTTTGAACTTTTTTCAAGCCTCGTCGTGTGATTTCATCTATTTAAGCTCGGCACTTTTTTCTTAGGTAAGGTAGTGGCAGTGTTATGTCTGACGCATTTGGCAAGAATCTCGATATATCGACGCGGTCATTCAATATGAGTCTATGTGCTGACAGCGCTGTGTATGATACTATGCGCTGTGTATAAGCATAGGGAATACTCTCATACAGGGCGCTGTCAGGACATAGATTCATATTGAATGGACGCGTCGATATATGTAAATACTCCTAGCAATCTTTCTACCGCATTCTGATCATTTGGTATTGTCATATTTTCAATTACTTCAATTCTAGTGTTATCTATTTTGATACCGTTTTCTGTAAAAATATGACCAAAAATATCCCAGAAATCTCACACTATTAACTCCTAATTCACATCTTGATAAATTAAGCTTTACTCCATTTTCACGCAATTGAGTAAAAACCTTAATTAAAATGTCTTCAAGCTCTGCTTTGTTTTTGGCCCAAACCAGTATATTATCGATATAACGTTTTTGATATCGTTAAAATTTTCGGTGAAGAGTCTGTGGACGATTTCTGGTGCTGTCTTAATTCCGTAAGGCATGCGCAAGAATCGGTATCGCCCGAATGGCGTTTGAAAAATTGTCAGCTTGGAACTTCTTTTGGCGAGTTAAAACTGCCAAAATGCTTTAGTCGCGTCAAGCTTTGCAAATATCTTCGCGTTTCTAACTTTCGCTAAAATTTCTTCAAACTTGGTTAAGCTATAATGTTCCCTTATCAAACTATTGTTAAAGTTCAACGGATCGAGACAAATGGTCAGTTTATTACCTGATTTTCGAAGTAACACTACTGAATTTATGAATTCTGTTGGCTCTTTCTTACCCCTACAGTTTCTTTTTCTGTTAGGTTTAGTAATTCTTTTTTATAAGTTTCCATTAACGTAAAAGGTACTGCTCCGCATGGTTCTATTTTCCCTACGTAATCTGGCTTCAGCTTAAAATCATATTTGTGATTTAGTTCGCCAATACGTTTAAAAAGGTAAGCATTTTTAACGAATCAACATGTAAAAATCTTTGCTTTGTACTTTAATTTTATTTTGAATTTCATTTAGCTCTTCCTTTACTGTTAGTGCTACATGATCAATTCTTGAGATTAGTTTAAACTTTGTGAAAATTTCTATCTGTATTTGCGGGCCTACCTTCGCATAATCATTTATATCTGATGCATTGCACCCCGCGCCTCTTTCTAGTTTGAACTTCAGACTTTTCTAGTGCATATCTGAAAAAGTTACATTTTCAAACCAATCAGTTCCTTTAATTTCGCCTACGTTTATTTCCCCTAAATAATATGACTACTTATCATCTTCTTGTTCGTCTAATGTAGGATTTAGTGTACTTACAGTATTTCGAAGTCTACACATTTGCGCAAAATGGTTCGTTTTTCTACAAACATTACACTGCTTTCCGTAGGCTGGACAACTTCTTGGTTGATGTTAATACCCGTACCTACTGCACTTTTGTTAGTTGGATTTGTCTTTTGTCTTCTTCCTCGGCATTTCATTGTTCGGCTTCGATCCGTTATTCTTCCCTCCACCTTGTGTTTTGAAATTCCGATGATTGTTTTGATTTCCTGTGTAGTTCCTCTGATTAGGTTGGTGATTTTGCCCAGCATATTTTGAATTGGAAGAAGTATTTTTAGAAGTATGATTAAACTATCTTTCAAGTTATCAAAAGCAAAATCTAGGCTTAAGCGCTTCAAATTGGTTAAAAATTCGTCAAAAGACTCTCCATTTTTCTGGTTACGTTGAAAAAGCTGATGACGACAAACACTTTCGTTTTTCTTTGGAACGCAATATTCTTAAAATGCTGCAACAACCCGATCGTAGTCTGCTGCTACAGCCTCCTCGAGTTCAAAGGTTCCAAAAAGCTCTTGAGCCTCATCTCCAATTGTATGTAAGAAAATAGCAATTGCCACTGCATCCGGTTTCTCGTTGCACTCTGTGGTGTTTAAATATATTTTGAATTTTTTAGCCATTTTCTCCAGTCTTCTGATAGGTTTCCTTCTAGAAATAAAGGTTGCGATGCTCTTAGGTTAACCGTCAGTTGAGAAATCAATTGTACTGCTGCTGCCTGATGCTGAGGTTCTTCGCCATTTTCAGACATTTTGCTGGTCGAGTATTCTTTGTTCTTTCAATCTAAAATAGTCAGATTTTCACAATGCACTTGACGTTTTATGAACTTTTCGAGTCTTTATACGTTTTATCAAGGTTATTTAACACAAAATGTTACAGGATTAGAATCTGAGTGTGCCTCATGGCCCGTCTCCTCAAGACCACTAAGGCCTTCAGTGTAAACTCCCAATAGTCTAGATAGCAGCACCAAACAATATACTTAAATCTTAATCTCTGAAATACTTGATGAATTTTCATTATAAAAAACTGCTGACGCTTCAATTAGACGCCGTGTATGTACATTCATAATATTGTACAATTCCCTAATACGGATGTCTTTGAGCGCTTAGGCTTCAATGTGCATGCAGTCGGTCATGAACTGAACGTGATATCACGGCTTTAGTTTGGATATCAAATCGGTCATGATTAACCTAATACTTGCACGACTAAGTGCAAATTTCATCTTATGTGACTAATGCGTACTGTGAAATGAAAAAAAAAAAAATTAGTTAATTATCAATATAACTGACCAGCTCATTACTATTGATTTAGTACAAATAACAAAAAAAAATCGTATTGACAGGCAGATGACAATTCAGTCCAACAAATGACGGTAATCGAAATGAGAAAGAAACAGTCACAAAATGCTGAATTTCCCCTAGATTCTTAAAATGAGCATACGAAGCTCATTTTTGTTGCAACTCAAAATTACACCGATTTTCGCGTACTTGTCAGGACCGGCATTTTTCTGTGTAGCAACTTCCTCATGAGTATTTTCCTCAAGGTTCTCACTATTTTTCCCGCATTAGACACATGAAACACATAACCATGCGAAAAATGATGTCGGTAGAGTTAACGGTTTCAACGCTGAACGTGTTCACAGGGTCATTTTGAGTCAAAAGGAATAAATTTTCATGTTTTTGCATAGCAACATCTCGATGAGAATTTTTCTCAACGTTTTGACTATTTTTTTCTCGCGTCTTACACATAACATGGCTATTTTGAGTTAAAAGGCCTACATTCGTATGCATTTACATGACAACGGTACGATGAGCATTTTTCCTTCAGAGTTCTTAGTATTTCTCATTACGTTTGACACGTGAAACTCATCTTCATGCAAAAATTAAAATCTTTAGACATGAAAGTTTTTGCACTGCAAGTTTTTACAAAGCGACAGCCATTTTACTAACGGCATAAGGGTTTCGTACAAAACTCTAAAAATGGGTATTTATATTTTTATAGTAGGTGGCAGACTCCGTCATAGGTTCTCGTAATATTTTACTTGAAAATATTTTCATTATTAATTTTGAATAATTTAAAAGATAATGAATTTATGAACTATGAGGAAGAATATTTTTATGTACTAATTATCATAATTTCATTTATTATTGTTTTATTTTGAAAATTGCATTGAACAAAATGCGCATGTGAATTTGGTAAATTATCCTTTTCATAGTACGAAACTCTAAATTTGTAAAGAGCATTCCAGGCGGAAAAGTAATACATAATATTTCCCACAATGTATACATTTTCCGCCCGGAATGTTTCATTATTTTAAATTACAACTGCACACAGATAGATATATATAGATATGGATGCATATATATAGATTGCATATGGAGCTTTGACTTTTAATTTTACCCCCGCCCCCCTCCCACTTACATAAAGCTTTTTCTATAGTATGCATATGTAACTTTAAAATTAGCGTAACGATCAAAGTGAGCCCCCCCCCCCTAAAAGCGTCACGTCTTTTTTGAACGACCCCTTTGTATAAAAATTACAAATAAATCAAACCTAATATACTTTTTAAATTAAATAATACAATAAGAAAAAAGAAGATGCACTAATATAAAAAATTAATTTTTGTGAACTGATGTTAATTTACGAAGAAATTAAATACCAGAAAATAATAGAAGTAAGGGTGAATGTTAAGATGAGAAGATTCTAATTTATTCTTTTATCAGTTTTTACTTATTTCTTTCTTTTGTTCGGGTTCATTTACTTTTTCTGTTAAACAACTTTTAGATATTCTAAAATTACCTGGTCATTGCATAAGTCATGTATTTCTGAAGATTAAATTAAAAAACACTTTTTTGTTCATTATTAATATATTTTTCATATTGATATATCTAAAAAAATAAATGGTACATAAAAAATAGAGTTTTTTAAATATTGCCTGCAAAAGAATTAAAATAATATATAAAAATATTGGAATTTTATAAGAATATTCATTCTAGATCTACGTTGTTCAAATTTCTCTTACGTTCAAATGATATTGTGAGCTCAATAATTTTATTTATTTACGTTCTACTTGATTGGACTGAAAGCTTCTCTTCCACTTTTTATATCTATACAAAGAACCATCATTCTTATTCGAACTGCCCAGTTCGAATCGGTTTTTTTCGATTCGAACTGAACGCGTCAAAAATCGATTCGAAAGACTTTCAAATTGCCGGATTCAAATCGGGTTTCTTTCGATTCGAACTAAGGGCGTCGAAATTCGATGAGGAAGAGTTTCGAGACGCTGAATTTGAATCTTTTTTTCTCGATTCAGACTGAGCACATCGAAAGATGATTCGAAAGACTTTCGAACTGCCCAGTTTGAATCGGATTTTTTTCGACTTGATCGTCGGTTCGAAAGAAAACCGACTTGATTCGAACAATGCACAGGTCTACTTTCGAGCTCTTAAAGTCTCTTAAAATCATTGAAATCCTCGGAAATTCTATTAAATTCGTTAAAATCCTTCAAAAATATCTTGAAATATCCTGAAGCCTTATAGGTCATATAAAATCCTTCCAAAACATCCAAAATTCTAAGAAATTCTTAAAAATCGCAATAAAATTTGTTTGAATCCCCTAAAATCCTTAGAAATCCCGTGAACCTTTTCTCAACTGATTTTCGGCAAATTTCGCATAATTTCCAGTATAACCTACATATGTGTATCCACGATCGTGTTGTGAATTTTACGGATCCTTTTTCTGTGCGTGCAAGTTTTCTCCCACCTCGATGTCCTATCTAAGTTTCCTTATTTTAATTTGCTGATTAAATTCCCTAATGGAAATCACATTGCGAACCCTTACACAACCCTATTCCAAAATCCCGCTGAGATATGTCCAAATAAATTCCTGCACGGAAAAAATTTATCCGTGAAGAAGTAACAAACTTGTAGCTAGGTCTCGGATACGAGATAAAAAATGAAACATTACATCCTTATTTCTATGAGAAATATATGGATAAATTTCGAAGTTTCTTACGAAAAGTTCGAATTTCCTACGAACAGTTCCTGAAAATTTCAGACTGAAATATAAAGAGGAAAAATTTTATTTGTGCGATTTAATTTTATATTAATTTATTAAATTCACAACTCAGAAGATTCGAACATTTAAAGACTGCTGACTCACCAGTTTTTAAACATAAACCAGGAGTCCGTAAACACGCGCAGCCATCAAGGCCAAACAAAATAGGTATTATAAAATTTCTAGCCACTCATCCGACAAGCTCAAGGCACACATACGAACGCACACATGCACCGCGCGTTTGGGAGAGTGTATGTGTGGGCCACGTACAGGCCAACTTAGTTTCTAGTTCCCAGATTTGTCGGGCAAGCTCGTGAGTGCTCTGAGAATCTTTTCCTAATCACTCGTAAAATTTTTGTAATTATTCACGTAAAAAAGAAGTGATGAACCGTTTTAGAATTTTCACATCGAGTTCGTCAATCTTTCTCAAAGTTCGCAGGTTATTTACGAAAATACATAAATATCCGATGAAATTTTCTCATATCCGAGACCTAGCTACTAGTTCGTGACTTTTTTACGGATAAATTTTTTCCGTATAGGTCGATTTACTTTTTTTAAAATTCTTTCGGGATCCCTTGTGAGAATTTCCTACCTCAAATAGGTTCGAAAGATATAAATTTATATAAAATTTGACTCATAACTTTCATTTTTATGTCATTAAGTAATTATATCATTCAATAATATTTTTAATACAAATTTTCTTATTATTTCAAGAACCCTAAAATTTTAGAGCAATGACATATTAGATTCACTAGAATTTTCTACCACTTCAATGTTACATTCCCCACGCTTGGATTTAGCCACGAAGTTGCGTAAAAAGATATATTTACTTGTTTGATAATATGCAATGCTGTAAGATTTCCTTATCATAATTTAATCAGATTTAAAAGGCGTGCGATAGTTTCAAAACATATTTTTATCTATTAAATGATGTGTCGTATTAAATCCAATGAGTCAGTTCTTATAGATAGATTAATAGTTATTTGTCGGCCCACTGGCCTTAAAAAATTGACATGCATACACATCCATGTTTACCGAATATTCTTGAAAGTAATCCTTCAAACAAGCTATACTAGAAAATTTCCTTCTAATAATTTAAACAGTGTGAGTAGACGTAAACAACTTCTAAACGATATTTTTGCTCTTAAATAGTGATTCGACAAAACATGATTTACAAACTGAATACAAGCTGATGAAAAATTTTCTAATATATATATATATATATATATATATATATATATATATATATATATAAAAAAAGGCTAACTTCACTCTTCCAAAAATTTTGATAATTAGGACATTAGAAGGCTAGTAAAAAAACAAGAATTACCTGCACTGTTAAAAATAGTATTAAATATATATATATATATATATCCCTATTTAGGTACGTGTTTATTAAATTTCATATACAATCATGATAATCGCTCAGATAATTCCATTTTACACAAAATCAAAATAAGATTAACAGTAATTTTCGATTCTTAATAATAAAACATGATACCTTCTTGCAATTAATCAAAAATAAAATTGGATTATAAGTCGAAAAGTTCAATTACGTAAAGAAATGACAGACCTAACCTACAGTCAACTATACTCACATTAAATTTCTACAATTCAGGGCAATTTTTGGAAAGAGTTCCACTTGTACGTTGCACTTTAATCATAAAAAGCAATTCAATCGACGAATTCTAGATTATTACTTCAATTGCGAATATTTGATAAGATTTAAAGAAATAAAAGCACTTTGAGTTTTCAAGCACGCTGCTATACCGACATGTATATTAAATTTAATATAAAGTGTACAGCTAATCATATTTTAATGTATATTAAATTTCAATTCCCGTGTATGCAAATGACTTCATATTTGTAATAAATTTAATACAGATTTTTCTAACAGTGTGTTAAATGTCAAAGCAAAGTTCATTATTCTCACATGTACACATGGGTTTTTGATTTAATAACATTTTTGTCATTTTATATTAAATAAAAAAAATCTACTTTTTTCGATACGAAGTGTTCCGTCACACCGAAAATATTTGTGCTTTAGTGATTGAATTTTGAAACGCTTTGGCCGATTATCTAAATTTTGATCTTAGAATTCTCTTGAAATGCCAAACTACCAGAATATATAGATTCTTACTTACTAAGTTGCAATTAACAAAATTTCATGTTGGAGTTATTCGAGAATAATTTGATAAACATTTGGTTTAAAGAACCCACACCGATGCAGTGAACATGATACTTCTCTTCGGTAGACTCCTGAAGAATAGTTGCACACTTTTCTTATTTGGACCAAAACCCAGCTCATGGATTTCTTCGTCAATAGTAATACCGTATTTCCAACTATTGAGTTCAATTTGTGTGATTGCTTCGCCATTTGGGGTTACTATTACTTCCATGTGTTCAACGACACCGCCTTCTGGATCGGGTGCATGATATATTATTCTATCCGGTACAGGCCGGTCGCCTGGAACTCTTTTTCCAATAATGTAACGTTTGCTATTGTTGACTGGAACTCTCGGATCTACTCTTATAGATTTTAATGATTGAATTCTTGAGAAACGTGGCGGAGCGGCATGGACAACCAATTGTGTAGCAAATATAAAAGCGAAGGCCAGTGTGCACGACGCCATTTTTTAAGTATTTCAAAGTATAATCACTTTTATCCGATCTAAGGATGACTGATTTTTAAATTGCCTGAACTCTTTCACTGTTCTTGAAGTAATTGTAAAAATATGATGAGTGTTACAAGCTTCTATTCAGTCTGTTGTCAAGTTTACTTATCACTGTTTAAAGAAGCGTTAATGAACTAATTTTCTTATCAAGATATAAACGAGAGAATTCCACAAACTCATTTTAGGCAGGCAGATTCTTCTTGATAGAACTTTACATATTATGAAATTACTTTTAATCTTTACATGAGATCTAAACATATTTCATGAAATCCTGGAAAATTTATTGAAATAAATTGAAAGCTTTTGACATCTCTTCAAAACATTATAGGTCCTATGAAATCCTTTAAAAATTTTCAAAATTTTAGGCAATTCTTTAAAACCACATAAAACGTTTTAGAAATCCGTTAGAAATCAGTTAAAATCTTCTCATAATAATCCTCTGAAATCTTTGACGTTCTCTATAATGCTTTGAAATCATCAAAAATACCATAAGAACTTTCAAATCTTTCAAAAATCTCAGATAGCTTAGGAGATTCTTTGCACTACCACAAATGTTACTGTAATCTCTGAAAAGCGCTTGAAAATATTAAAATAATATTATATTCCCGAATTAGTTTTTTTATAATTCCTTGGATTGCCGTCATATATTTAAAATCTTTTAAAAATTCCGTAAAACGTTTAAAAGCTTTGAAAATTCCCTGAAATAATAGAAATTCTTCGAAATTCTACGAATTCCCTGCAAATCTCTGGAAATTCTTTGCAATCCTTTAGATCCCTTTAGCTCTGTTGAAATCCTTCTAATGCCCTGCAAATATTTCAAATCTTCTGGAATCATTAAAAAATTGGTAGAACGGCTAATTTTTACGAATAAATGTTATATCAATTTTTTAAACCTGAAGATATTTAAGAGGAAAAACACAAGCTTTTTCAGACAATTTTGAATTGTTCTCATGCTTTGAATTCTTATATTTTGTATTTACGTATTCAGTATTTAAACTGAACATTCTTCCAGATATGAGAGTTTAATTTTTTTAATTTTTATCACTTGGTTACATGTTTTGTAGCCGGCAAATGACAAGAAACTTGTTTTTTGTTTTTAGATGCCACCCTGAAACATTTATATTAGGTATTGCAGGTTTAGTGGGGGAAATAAAAAATGTCAAACAATAATACCAATTACATAGGACAAAACTCATTTTTTTTAATAACATGGACGAAAAATAATTTTTCAACATAAATGTATTTGGACATTATGTTTTATTTTTGAAAAGTTGTTCAATTAAATAATAAAATCGGTGATTTTTTTGTTTACAATTTTATTATTCAACTGAATAGCTTTGGAGAAATAAAGAATAATATCTAAATTTGTCTGCCTACATTTTTTGAATTGTTGAATACACAGAATTAATAGAACTTTTGAAAATTTTTCGTAAATTTATAAATTAACGGAAATTTTTGGAAATTTAAGGGGTCCAAAGCGTTTTGAAAGTAATCTAAAAAGTCAGTTGTCATTTTCTCTTTGTCCTTCACAATCATTATAAAGTTCTTTATATTTAAAAAATTTGGTTTTTTACGTAATTTTAGTCTGTTTAATTTCAAAAGACTTTTTATAATGTACAAGTTTTTATCAGTGACTCAGAAATTCAGTGGAATTTTCCGTTCTGACTTGTGTTTTTGTTTTACAATCTTATGATTGTTTTTCAATGATCTTTCGTTCTTCAAAAATATTCGATTAATTTAATTGTTGAACTCAAGTTACCTTTAAAAAAGGCACGCAATAGTTGCCGAAACTCCGTAATTTTTCTAAAAATGTGGGCGTTCCCATGAAAAAGTCCTTTATGTTCGATATAGAGTTACCTAGAGGGGCATAAAGCCGGGCAAATTTCCGGCATTTTAGGCTCAAAACAAACTTTTTCATGTGGAAGCCCTCAAAAATAAGTTAAACGATGGCTCTGTTTGTTTTTATTTCTATGTAACCGTAAGACGAAACGAATTACTTCTTTAATTTGTATACATTGTCGATCAAAGATTGATCTGATTTTGTTTTCCATATCTATATTTACCATCCAAAAAATTCGAAAATTTCCGGAAATTTATGAAAAAGATAAATTACTGGAAATTTCAGATATCCGAAAATTTGAAAAGTATTTTGGATTTTGGAAATTTCAGGTAGAATCATAAATTACCGAAAAGTTTCGGTCATAAATGGTAATACATACAACTTTAAATTTAATGCTGAATTTTTTGTGATAAATGATAATATATCGGTAATTTATGGTAATTTATCAGTAATTATGGTAACTTATTGCTTCGAATTGATTCAATCACTATTGTAGAGATTGTGTAAATTGAATTGTACATTGTGAAACAAGTGAGAAGTTTACAGTACTTGTCATCGACTAATTTTTGGTTCGTTTTCGGCTCGCCTCGATCTCGTTTTCGGCTCGCCTCGATCTCGCTTTCAACTCGCCTACAACGCCTCTTCGATTCGCCCCTTTCTCGTATAGCAAACTCTATGGAAAACTTCGTTAAACATAAGTTTTATTAATCTATTTATTCATTTAATTTATTTATTCACTCATTTTTAAGTTGATTGTAGTTAGGTAATTTGCTCACAACTAAATATGATTGAATTTTATATTCACAATCATGTAACGACTGCGTATTTGAATCCTCGAGGTCAAAACCTATTCTGCGACATTGATAGTTACGTAATGAATTTTTTAAATATACTTTCCAATTGGAAGCGAGTTGATGCGTAACAATATCGATCTGTAGAAACCGGGTATCAAATAGTGTGAATTAGGAACCAAGAATTCATTCGATCACGAGCATTCAGTCCGTCTAAATGTTTTAATTATTGCGATTTCAATTTCACACTACTCGCACTTGGCGAAAATTTAAAGTTATGAACCTCAGAATATACAGTGAAAGTGTCGTCATTGTTTTAAAGAAATGATTGTTATTTTATAGACGATATCGCGTGCTTTTTTGCAGTGTGGTATCGTGTTCTTCTTATAAGAAAATGATTTCTTTCCTCGCCCATTTTTATTTATTCTATCATGGGCTACAGTCAATTTTATGTATCAAGATGTGAAGCGCTACGCATAGTCATTTTGTTAACTGAAAATGAATCACTCTTCTTCATGCATAAATCTGGTCTACATTCATCAGGACGATGTTATCTTCTCAGAATCATCAACTTTAATTGACCTCTCTAGCGTTCATCATTCATGTGAAAACAGTGTAATGTACTTTTCGTTTATTATTTATTTATAAGCATTCTTACATGATTCGAAGTGATCGAATAATTCGAAAATTTTATCAAAATCTCAAATGTCTCTTAGCGTGCGTTATTATTGCCGTCTTCCCTTTTGCAACATTAATAATTATTTCTAAATTATTCTCGCAGTTTGAATTTACGATGTGGAATCATTAAATTTCATACGTGACCGAATCCATTTCAAATCAGACAAGCAGTACAACTTCAAATCACAAAATCAGTCACTGATGAAATATGTTATTTTCCAAAGGAAATAAGGCGACACGTATTTTTGCATTTTGAAAAAAAAAAAAATAATTTTCGCGAATTTATGACGAATTTGTAAGGTTGTATTAAAAATTATTATTTTTTATTTAGACCTGTATAACTTTTGGTATAATTGAGACATTTAGGCTTTCTTTCGGACGCCTGGTAGAGTTTGTGATCCTTCTTCAAAATACACTAGAAAATTTAAACAAAATATTTGAAATCAACAAAACTGAAAATATTCAATATTCTGAAAATATTCAAAGTCGAATTTCTCAAAAACTCCATCTGTTTTTGGCATAAGTTTTTCTTGCCAATTTGTACTTACAGGAGGAGAAAATGATCAAGTTTAATGCGTGCTAAACTATTTTTTCTGATCACGATCTTTTTCTTTTTTCAAAAAAAATTTTTGTTGCAAAAACTGAATTTGTTTCGTAGATCCGTTTGCTTATGATATTTTCATAATTCCCAGCCTTGAGTGCATATGTTTAATATATACTAAAATCAGCACTGTGACTATTCTTTTCCAATTTTTCGTTCGAATTTGTAGTTCAATGTACTGCATTAGTTTATATCCTTAATGTGATATTTTACATGCAGTTAATTTTTTATAGGTATAATTGAGTAATAGGGTGGGCCGAAAAGACTCAGAATAATTAGATATTGCATTAATAGCACTAGAAAAATTCTTTGTGGCATTGCGAATAAATTAAAGAAAAAACTAAAAAAATATCTCGCCATTGGGCAAGTCAATGACAAAATTTCAAATTTTTAATTTTTTTGAACTCTTTGATATGATAAAAAAAATTTTTATATATTTTTTCGCCCCAATTACTTATAAATGCCACAAAAAAACTTGTCAATGCTATCACTAAGGAATCCAATCATTTTGAGTTTTTTCGGCCTATCCTAGTACTCCGTTATACCTATAAGAATTAACAACATCTAAACTATCACATGAATGATACAAAATAATGCAGTACATTGAACTACCAATCTAAACGAAAAATTTGAAAAGAATGCTCACAATGCTGATTTCAAAGTAAATTAAACATATGCATTCAAGTATCGGAATTATAAAAATATAATATGAATAAGGATCTATGAGACAATTTCAAGATCTCACAACCGATTTGTTGCATTCATATTAGTCGCTAAGATTTTATCTGTTAAATTACGCAATGATGACTGAACGAATTGAAGATTAACAATAAATTATCAATTTTATTATTGTCATTATTATTTTATTATGTATCATCTTTAATTTCCAATTAAAATCTCTTAGGGAGTGTCAGTTTGAAAAACAATTTCAGAAAAAACATTCTGACCAGAAAAATAGTTCAGCACGCATCAAACTTACATGCTTTTTCCTTCTATAAATACCATTTTGCAAAAAATTTAAGTAAAAAAGTGTGGTTTTTGAGAAAATCGACTTTAAATAATTTCAGAAAAATTGTCGCAGTGTTTTTATACAGGTTTTTTTAAAAAACTGTGTTTTTTGTAAAAACTACCTTATAAATTTAAATTGTCATAAATTCGCAATAATTGAATTTTTTTTCAAAATGAAAAAACATGTGTCGCCTTGATTGCTATGAAAAATAACATATCATTGTTGTTGAACACCTGATTTGGTTTTCATTAGTAATTGAAGCTGTTTTATATCTCAAATTTGAAACTGTAAAAATTAAAACTTTCACATTATCTAATAAATTATGGAAAATATTTTATATATTTTATGTTAGTGTAGTGTTTTTAGCTGTAAAATAGTATTGAAAGAAAGGAAAGGTTATATTATCGCGTTACATCAAAATTGGGTATTTTTAATCAAAATTCGCAATAATCTTGTTATTTTCCTAGTTTCCTGGTCTCCACATTTGAAAATTGTGATTTTTATTTAGAGATATTTTATATATTCATTTTATTCTTACCATGTACTTTTTCCGCTATTTTCCGTGAGATTGATGTACAGATCTGTCATCCTTGGGTCGCTCCGTTTCCTCAAGAAACACGAAGGTTTCACCAGCTTGTTGTTGTGATTTTATTGCGCCCTGTGCCCACCCACATTGAATATTTCTTTTTTGGTAAAAATTTCTATATTTTAGCTAGAAAAGTAAGTGGTTGGTTAACATTGTTGGTTAACACTTTTTTGGTAGAAATTAATTCTCTTTAGTTAAAAATGCAACTGTTTGTTTGAAAACTCATTTGTTTTAGTTGAGGGGTCAACTGTTTTGTTCAATATTCGTCCTTTTTGACTGAATTTCTCAAAGAATCTGTATTATCATGAGAGAATAACATAAATTTTTAACGTCTTTTCAGACTAGATGGAAATATGAATTAAACATTATTTTAATTAATTTTTTTTCTGATAGCTTAATCTCTAGTAGCTTAATGGGAAAGCACCCGACCGGCAATCGGAAGTTCTGTGGTTCGATTCCCAGCGAAGCGAAAGGAGAAGATCTTTTTTCAGAAAAAAAATTAATTAAAATAATTTTTAATTCATATTTGCATCTACTCTGAAAAGACGTTAAAAATTTATGTTATTCTCTCATGATAATAGTGATTATTTGCAAAATTTGATATGTTCCACCTTGCACAATAATGCACGTATTTTCTGAAAGAAATTTCTGCTCTCGATCTCTCTAGTAGCTTCATGTGAAAGCACCCGACCGGCAATCGGAAGTTCTGTGGTTCGATTTCCAGCGGAGCGAAAGAAGATCTTTTTTCAGAAAAAAAAAAATTAATTCAGAAAAAAAAATTAATTAAAATAATTTTTAATTCATATTTCCATCTATTCTGAAGAGACGTTAAAAATTTCTGTTATTCTCTCATGATAATACAGATTCCTTGAAAAATTTGATATGTACCACCTTGCACAATAATGCGTGTATTTTCTGAAAAAAGTTGCTTCTCTCGATCTCTCTAGTAGCTTAATGGGAAAGCACCCTACCGGCAATCGGAAGTTCTGTGGTTCGATTCTCAGCGGAGAGAAAAAAGAAGATCTTTTTTTAGAAAAAAAAATTAATTAAAATAATTTTTAATTCATATTTCCATCTTGTCTGAAAAGAAGTTCAAAATTTCTGTTATTCTATCATGATAATACAGATTCTTTGGATAATTTGATACGTACCACCTTCCACAATAATGCGTGTATTTTCTGAAAAAAGTTTCTTCTCTCGATCTCTCTGGTAGCATAATGGGAAAGCACCCGACCGACAATCGGAAGTTCTGTGGTTCGATTCCCAGCGGAGCGAAAGGAGAAGATTTTTTTCCAGAAAAAAAATTGATTGAATTTAAATGTTCTAGATTAAAAATTTATATCTAGTATAATACTGTCCGTTGAAAATTAAACTATTTGTTTACAAATTTCTATATTTTTTTTTTAAATTTGCCTTTTTTATAGAATATCATTTTTTTTGTTAAAAAAGGAACTGTTATGTTAAAATCTAATTTTTTTTGAAGATGCAAGTACGTTGCTGTACATTTGTTTTTTTTTTATATTCAACTGTTTTTGATTTGAAGTAACAATATTTTTATTAGCATGTTAACCATGACAGTATTTGTTGAAAACTCATCTTTATAGGTTCAAACTTAAATTAATTTGTTAAAAATTCGTTTTTTTAGACAAAAATTAAGTTTCCTTACTTCACATCTAACTATTTGGTTAAAAATTGAACTTTTCTGTTAAAAATTCAATGGTTTTGCAGAAAATTCGTCTTTTTGGCTTGAAAACTCTTCTATAGTAGAAAATATAACTAATTTGATGAAAAATAATCTGTTTTGGTTGATGATTCAAATATTTTGCTGAAAATTCGTATTTTTTTATTGTATTCCATTTCTTTTGATATGAAATTGAAATATTTTTTGTTCAAATATAAACTATTCCATTTTTTGTTGAAAATTCACCTTTCTTTGCTGAAAATTAATCTTCTTGGTTGAAAGTTGTACATACTTCTTTGTAAAAAATGCAACTTTTTTGGTTGAAGATTCATCATTTTAGTTGAAAATTTATCTCTTTGGTTAAAAAATTAACAATTTTGTTGATAATTTGTCTACTTTGGTAGATAATTCATCTTTTTGGTTTGTAAATAGAACTCTTTGGTTGAGAAATCCAATATTTCTATTTGGGGTTCGATATACAGAAGACGTCCGAAATTTGAAACATTAAACAGGCACAAAATATCAAAGTGTTTCTTTTTATATACAAACTTCTTTGGTTAAAAATCTTTTTTTTTTTGAGATTCATCTATGTGGTTTTTTGGTTGAAAATTCATCGTTTTTCGTAGAAAATTAATATCCTTGGTTGAAAATTTAACTATTTGCTGTCAAATGTATAGATTTGTTGAAAATGCGTCTTTCTGGCAGAAAATTATTCTTCTTGGTTGAAAATGTAACTCTTGTTGAAAATTCGTCTTTTCATTTAACAATTCATCTCTTTTGATAGAAACTTCATCTTGGCGACTAAAAAATATAACCATTTATCTGGAAATCAATATGTTTCGGTTGGTTGAAACATGAATAAATTCACCACAAGAAATCCGGATTTATTCTGATTAAAAAGGATTGAAATGTAGGTTTAGATTTGAATGACACCTATAACTACAAATTCCATTCGTTTCTTGATGGCATACTAAATTGCAAGTGGAAATTTCATAAAAACTTATGCGAAATAAATAAGCTATTAATTTTGGAATTTATGGGAATGAAGATTTGTTATTATTATTCAAAAAATTTCCAATGTGTATTCTGTTATTGCAGAATGATGTGTATAATCAGCGCTCAGAATATCATTACTGATTTAAATTCACATCAGGAGGATTAATTTGATGTGACCATATGGAAGAATTTCCATAATTTATAACGTACCTATGTACATTCCTTTACGAATATTCGATTTTCTATTACATACTACGCAAGATGCAAATTGCAAAAGTTCAACTATCTTTTATCAGCTCTGAAACTTTGTTTTGGAAAAGTAGTCTTCTTACTGACCTACTTCGACGAGAACGAAAATTCGGTTAAACTTTGACTATTCATGTTGCGGATTAGGGAAACCAGGTGTCGCTATTGGAGTTCCTTATCTAAAAAGTCTTAAGGGTGTAATCCCGAGTAAGAAGATAGTGAGGGGTGCGAGACTAGACTCTGGCCATCAGTAGGGAGATTTTATCTCTCTTGTTTATCGACTTTGCTTGTTCGTTATGCGCTTTTTTGTACACTTATTCATACCATTCGTCCATTCTCTCTCAAAAATGAAAATTCGCTTTACTTAGGGGCCGTCCATAAACTTCGTTAACAATTTTGGGTTATTTTTGACCACCACCGTCTACCCTCATTTCAGTTCGGTTGCCCAAAATACTCTGAAAACAGGGTAGATAGGGTGATTTTTTTTTAAATAGGGTAATAAATTTGTTTAAATACAATCAATGTAGATATCATATTGATTTTCAACAAGACTGTAATTTGGTTATTGTGAATTCTCTTTTGTTAAAGCTCCTTCGGCTTTAACGAATACATTCTCATCACGTACCTCGTACTTCGCACATGATTTTGTCCAAAATGCGAAATTTTCTACATTATATGTTTAACGTCATTATATCAAATGTAGATTGCATTTATTTCTGTACGTCAGCCTGTGATTGCTTATTAGATATTGCAAAATAAAGTACGAATTGTATTTATCATGATTACTTTAACTTATTTTCAAATTAAAAAATAATATTATTAATAATTTTTATAATTTTAATATATTTTAATATAATTTTAAGTTAATAAAACTATTAGTTCTCGTCAGATCACTAAAGTTAAGCAGCGTTAGGCGCGGTTAGTACTTGGATGGGTGACCATTCGAGAATACTGCGTGCTGTTGGCACATCGTGGGTGTGGTGAGCCCACACTTGTAGTTATTTATAACTACAAGAAAACTATCCACCTAGAAACACTACCCGAATCAGGTAGTGCCATGCCTACCCTGGAAGGGAAATGGCTTAATGGTATAATGGTATACTTCAATATTTGTTCCTGATTTTGCATATAATTTTATCCTCAGATACCGTGAAAATTTTATATCGTTTCAATAAATGTATATTATTACAATTCATAATATGCATTGATATTAAAAACAGACTTTTTTTCCTTGTCTTGTTTTTATAATTGATAAAAATTGCGCATCCTATAAAAAAAAAAACAATTTTTTTATTATGCATTTTATTGCAAATTGTGTCGTTTTTCCATAAATTCAATTTGTTTACGCTCAATGTTATTTTTTACGATATAAACCAAAAATATGCATCCTAGCGTAAAGTAGTGTTTCTAAGAAAATTTGTAAATGTAATTTAGGCGAAAAATGTTGTTAGATAAAATGTTATTGTATCGTGTATCGTTTTTCCAGAAAGTTAATTTTTTTATTTTAAATGTATTTTTATAACAAATTAATAGATCTTTTTTGGTTGAACAAGTTTTGTCTATTTATCTTTTTTCATACCTTGCGTCGTTTTTTCACAATTTTTTTTTTATTGTTAATGTTATTTTTCACGATTGAAATACAAATTACGCATCTTATCAAAAAATGATTAATGAAAAATTTATTGCTCTTTTCTGAGTGAACAACTTTTGTCTATTCATTCTTTTCGTAGTTTGTGTCGTTTTTCCACAAATTTAATTTATTTAATTCCTAAATCAGTTTTTTATAAATGAAAGAAAAACTACGCGTCCGATGAAAAAGCGATTTATAACAAATTTGTAGATCTTTTTTGATTGCACAATTTTTGTCTCATCATCTTTTTTTATATCTTGTATATTTTGACCGCAAAATGGAATTTTTAATTTTTCATTATATTTTTGTGCGATAAAAATTTGAATTTTCGATTTTTCAAGAAAATTAAAAAAAGTCTTATAACTATATTGTAGAGTGTTGAAAAAGAAACATTTTTCCTTTCTTGAATTTTTTCCATATCGAGCGTTGGTTGGCCTAGAATGTTCATTTTCGTTTGTTTTTTGAAATTTTGTAAATGCTATAACTCCAGTAATTATTGTTTTATCAAACAAAGTCATTGGAATAAATTGTTTGTCTTTTTGAGTACTACGAATATCTGTACATAGAATTTTCAAATTTGGAAAAAAAGTGGTCTGAAAAATTTTTAAAAAG
This sequence comes from Andricus curvator, assembly GCA_932195095.1. Lineage (NCBI taxonomy): Eukaryota > Metazoa > Arthropoda > Insecta > Hymenoptera > Cynipidae > Andricus > Andricus curvator. Next base: position 485,763 of record CAKNYM010052466.1, read on the forward strand.
CGCTCACATTTTGAATTTTTATCCAAAATGGCTGGCTAACGAACTTGACCTTCATTTCAGGAAACTTGAAAAATGTACCAAAGCCTAATACAATCTGTCAATTCTTTCGAAAGTTATCGTGCTAAACAAAAAAATTTACATACACACCCACAGACCCACCCACATACATACAGACACATTCGCGAAAACCGGTTTTTTGGCTTCAGAATGTCTCAAAACGTGGACATTTGACAAAAACAGAGGGGGTGAAATTTTACACAAAACTAATACTTTCTCTGATGAGAATGTAAAAAAAAAACAAATTTTTAATTTAATTTAAAAAGATGAATTTTCTACAAAAAAGTTACATTCTTAAGCTAAAAAGTCAAATATTAAAAAAAAAGAATTAAATTTGAATACAAAAAGATGAATTTTCAATTAAAAAAATTAATTTTTAATAGAAAAGATTAATTTCCTGCCTAAAGGCGAATTCTTAGCCACATAAATGAATTTTAAACCAAAGAATTCAATTTTACCTAAAACATAAGCTTTCAGCCAAAAATGGAATATTTAAATTTTCTGTTTAAAAAATTACTTTTCAGTGATGAAAGTGAATTTTAAACCAATCTAATTCAACGAAAAAATACGAATTTTAAGCAAAATATGAATATGAATTTTCAACAGAAGACTTCAGTTTTTAACCTAAAAAGTAGAAAAAAAACGCCAACAAATCAAAAAAATGTTCAAAAATCGAGAATATAATAATTCAGAATGATAACATGAAAAATAATGATAATCTTAAAAGTCTTATGACTTTTTTAAAAATTAAAAATAACAATTTTTGAGAGAACAAATTTGTAATAAAAAAAAAATGAATTTTCAGTAATAAAGGTAATTTTCAAAAAATAAATATCAATTTTCAACCAATTAGTTTAATTTTTAAATAATTAAGATAACTTTCCAACCAAAAATGGAGTGGTTAAATTTTCAGTTTAAAAAATTAATTTTTGACAGAAAAAAAACGAATTTTCATAGTTGAATTCAACCAAAAAAAAAGTATTTTTACGAAAATAGTTGAATCCTTAACCAAATGATAAATCAAAATAAAATAGTTCAATTTTGAAATAAATAATTAAATCCTTAATCAAGCAGTTGAATTATCTACCAAAATAGTTGCATTTTCAAAAAAGTGGATGTTCAAACAAAAACTTTTAACCCTAAAATATAAATTTTTTACAACAAAGTTAATTTAAGACCAAACAGTTGAAAATATGTAATAGTTGATATTTCAACCAAAAGAATTTTAATTTGCAATTAAAAAAGTTGATTTTAATAAAAAAGACGAATTTTCAATAAAATAGTTGAATCCTGGACCAAACGTTTGGATTTTTATCCAAAAATGACGATTTTTCAAATAAGAAGATTAATTTCCTAGCAAAAATGTCGATTTTTCAACAAATTTTACGAATTTTCAGCCAAATGGTTGATTGCATATCTGAAAAATATATCTTCATTTTTTTACCAGAAATAAAAAAGTTCAATTTTGAGTCAAAAAAATTATTTTGTAATCAAAAATGAAACTTGAAAATGTAATTTGGGACAAAATTGTTCAATCGGTACACAAAGAGATAAATCTACCTGAAAAAAACTTATTAAGACAAGTAATTGCATTTCGAACAAGACGATTAAATTTTCAACCAAATAGTAGAATATTTGTAACCAAAAATAGTTGGATTTTCTTATTGGGTTCCATTAATTCAGTTCACATTGGGGCAAAAAAAACGAGAAAAAGGGGACGTTTTTTGAAAGCAGGGGAAGAATGAGACATCTTCAAAGAACAAGAAAATAGGGTAATAGGGGAAATATCAGGGGAAATATTCTTATACATCAAACTTTATTCACTTTCCTCCCTAACCCAACAATCAAATCTTTACAATTACTCTATTTTTAAAATTGTTCCTACTAATTTTACGTTCAATATTTTACGCTATCTTGCCCATCTAATGCAGCATATCTTGTATAATATAAGTAGAAGAGTCGCCCGGCTCATTAAAGTCTTACTGTTGCATTTTACCAACGATTTCCGCTCTCAAAGATTCAACTGCCTGAGATAGTCGAGATTCCCTGAGGTACTTCTTACCAAACGTTGACCTACCTTTCGCAAGAAGTAAGAGGTCAAACTCACAAAGCTTACTCTTACAAGTACAGTTTAACTAATATTTTCTTTGTAAATAACAAAATACCTGAACTTAATAATAAATTGGACACAAAAAATAAAACAACACACTTCTTTTTACTGTATTTTTATTTCTTCATAGTGGAATTAAGCTTTTCCACCACCAGTTTTATAATCCACTTTTTAAGTATATCTACCATTTTTATTGAATATCTGTAGAATATTATATCATTTTCCACGTACATAAATTTAACACAACCAACAATTTGATAAATAAATTTGACTCAAACATGAATGCCGTAAATCCTAACCATATAATATACTGGTTTATGAATCAAACTTTTGAAATAAAGCGCCACATACGTTTTTCCAACACCCCCATTTACCCGCTCGACTATTGCTCCAGTGCGATTTACCATTTGATTTTCAGCAACGACTCTCGTAATTACGGTGAAAGGTGGTGCTTTGAAAGTCCATGTGCCTTTAGCATACCATCCAAATTTCAGTGGAATGAATACGGGTTTTCCATAAAGATACTTCTCGCCAGGAATAACTTTTCCAAGATTCAATGTGGTTTTACTGCTAGGTCTCCTCGGACGAGGCTTGCGTAATCCTGATGCGGGTGACACATTGAAAATTAAGGCAAAAGCCACAACAAACACCAAAGCGAGGGTAATTTTCACCATTTTTGTGGAGAAATTACAAAATTTGAGAGAAAAAGACACGTTTGAATTTCGTATACTCGTATGATGAATTGTACAGGGGCTGTAATAATCTTACTAGTGATGCAAGCTTTTATCTGTGCTATATATTATGGCCGCTTATCAGGGTTTAGTCACAAAGTATACAAATTTGGTGAATAATTCCTGAAAAACAAGTACAATGTTTCATATTCAGGTGGGGCAATATAGCAAATGGCCATAGACGGCATAATGATAAGTTAATGTTCAATTTTATTCAAGGTGATACAATACTAAAGATATGAAAACATGATGTAATAATTCCTTTTCTGAAAACATCGTGGCTTCAGAAAAATTAATTATTGTTATGACTTCGGTAAGAATGAAAAGCATTTGCTTCATCATATCTTAAGTATAATGTCAACAGACCTCACTTACATACTCTTCAAATAAAAGTTTTCTCACATATTGCGTCTCAAGAATACGGCAAAAAAGAATACATAATTCACTCAGAAAAAATATTCATTGGCTCTTATGGTAGTCAAAAGAAGGCTTTGTTTGGAAAGTGCAAAAGCTTTTGAATTTTTTCAAACTATATGTCAAATATTCAAATTTGAATTCTAGAAGAACTCGATTCGATGATTCTAAGTCCTACTTCAAAAATGTTTAATTTAATAACTGCAAAAAAGTCTAAAAATGATATTCATCTTTCAATAAATTTTTTTATTCGTTATAACAAATAAAAAACAAACTATTAGAACCATCATTTAGGACATTAATTAGAGTTATTAAAAAAATTGAAACAATTTATTTATATGAGTTTTTGATGTCCATAGATAATTAAAAGTTATTGTTTTCTTGTTTTCTGATATACTACAAAAAATTATGCAAATTTCCGAATTTTTTTTTTAAACGAAAATAAATTTAGCCTAAAAAATCTTTCTTTTTCAATTTCGTTACGAGAGAAGAATATTTTTCGCATTTTGAAAAATGCTTCATATAGCGCTTCTCCTTCACAATTATTTAAATTGTATCACAATGAAGTGAATTTTCCTAAACACATAAATCATATAACTCTGGTTTTCAATCATTTTCATTGTATATTTTATTATTGTTATTCACTTTAACATAATAAGATATAAAGAACAGTTGTAGATATAGACCTGAAAAATAGTTTCTGAATCACAAATTTTTAGATAAGAGAAACTTGATTGAAGAGAAACAACTGTTCGTACTTGCAGAAAACGTGTTGAACATGCATGAAAACTTGAATTTATTGTTAAGAAAATTATATATTCATTTTTTGTGGCCCGTAAAGTGCAGCAATTGTCAATTTTTCATTAAAAATATAAAAAATTATGATTTTTTGGGCTAATTTTTTTAGAATTGAAATTTATTGAAATTTTGATCATTTTTTACTACATCAAGAGCAGAGACAAATTTTCTGTTGGCAATATTACGATGTAAAAAATTATGCCGAAAGGAAATTTCTACAAAAATTACAAAAAATCGATAATTTTCAATTGCCTGTAGGCATGAAACACTAAAATATGAAAATTGTTTCAATTTTTTTCTTATAACTCAAATAGATGTCCTACATACTGGTCTCAATAATTTTGTGTTCATTTTTGGCTACGATTGAAAAATTAATTTAAAGATAAAGTTTACTTTTCGATTTTTTTCTGTTTTTAACATATACATTTTTGAGGCAGTACTTGAAATCATCGGATCAAGTTCTTATAGGAGGCAAACTTCATTATTTGACTTATATTTTTTAAAAATTCAGAATCGTTTGCACTTTTCAAACAAAGCCTCTTTTAGATGATTTCATTGGCTCTCAGTCAAAGAAAAGTTTTCTTCATTCAACAAATTTTCTTTGTTGCAAAGAAATGTTTCTTTGTTCCAATCAAAATTTTTGTTTAATTTCAAATTATTTTCTTTAATTTGAAGTTATTTATCGTTCAATGAAATGAATTATGTTAATGAAACAGATTCTGTAATCTTAAACAAATATTTTTCCGAGCGTAGGAATATTTTGAAAGAAAATGTTTTAGTTTCTTATCTTCAATGTAAATTGTCATATAATTTGTTAGTTTTCCAGGAGCCAACAAAAATTTTTTGCTTGCAATATTAGGCTTGAAAAAATGTATGCTGAATAGAAATCTCTAGCCAATAGAAAGCAATACTTTTCATTCTGTATGTACGTCAAAAACTCATATAAATTTTGTTTTTCGATTTATTTCTTATAACTCTAAAAGATGAACTAAATAATGGTTAAAATAATTTTGTATTTTTTTCCTGCTACAAATAAAAAATAATAATTTAAAGATGAAGTTCATTTTCAAAATTTTTTTCTTCAGTTTCCAATCAAAAACTTAAAAATAAAAATTGGAATCATCGGACCTTTGGAAAAGAACTGAAGGCAAAATTTATAAATAAATATTTTAGATTGAAATGGTTTAATTACCAATAGTTATTCAGGGCAATATCGTAATGTTGTAGGGCTCATTCTATTTCTTGAGAGATTTTCTACGAATCTGTTTTATATGTTTTTATTCAAAAATGTCATTTAAAAAAAAAATTATTTAGAATAAATCAAAAATTTTAGAATGAAATATTTTTTTCTGAAGTTTACTTTCATTTCTCTTTCAAAAATAGTTACAATTTCCAATGTCAATATTCTTTTTGATTTTATAAATCATTTTTAACAATACTCATTTTTTGACTGGAGATAACTTTAGTACATCCTTAAGGTAGAAGCCGTTCCAAAAATCAGATCTCTGAAAAATCAGTATTTCTCTGCTTTTAAGAATAAAAATCATATTACTCATCATTTCATTCAAAATAAAAAACGTTATTCTCAAGAACAAAATTCTAAACCCTATTAAAAACATTTATCTTATCGATGTATTTTCCACTTGAATTTTTTCTTACAAAAATGTAACCATTTTTCAAAACCTGGTGAGAAGCAACCGTGAAAAAAATACTGTTAGAAAAACTATTCTTCAAATAATTATGTTTTGTAAATTTGAAGCTTTTTTTTATAAGAAAGAATGTTTTTTATTTCACAGGATATGACTGATACTATAATTTCAACTCTTAAAGTAATAGAAAAAAACTTTTTTTTAAATCAAAAAAATTATGTTAAAGAAATAGTTTCTTTAATTTAAAACAAATATTTTTCTGAATCTAAAAATATTTAGGAGAAAAGCTTTTATTTTCTAATCTGTAATTTTAATTTTCAAATACTGTGTTTTTCCGGCCCAGATATTAAAGAATCCAGTTAAATTTCATCACTTTATTGTATTTCTATTTGAAGCATAACGTATTTGCATTTTTTAGTCGAAGTAAGTTATTTTCAGGTTTGCACTCATTGTTAAGCTCTTCAGATCACTAAATATTTGATTAGAAACAGAATAGAACATCGTTTGCATACAAAACAAATTTGCGTGTTTTCTCATCCACATCGTACGTATTCTGTCTAGTGTGACTTCAGAAAATACATTCGCTCTCCCCTAGCGAGTATTGAACTTTCTTGGTATGATTAAATATTTAATGAGCAGATCGATAGACAACGTACAGTTGTAAGTGGACGCCTTTCTAACCGGAATGAGCGAATCGTATTCAAGAACAATTACAGAAAATCTCATATAACCTATAAAGGGCAATTGAAATTTGTTTGTTTGTTTTAGAAACGCTTTTTAGAAACCTTTTTTCCTTTTTCTCTTCTACGTCGCAGATCATCACGCAAAGCTCACCGGTGTGCCGTCACAAATAGGAACACCCCACCCCCTTTGTAAGTGAATATTTTTTCTTCGATTTCATTTGATAAATAGACAGACTTTACAGCCCAAAATTCTCTCAAAAGAGGAGAAATAGGGTGATTTTTATCGAAAATAGGGGAATAATAGGGAAATATATTCTTTTAAATAAAATTAAGCTCTAGGAACCATATTGAATTCAGTATAAGTCGCTTAAGATTTATATCGAAGTATGTAGTATTTTTAACAAAATAGTTGAATTTTCAGAAAAAAAATAACTTTTTAACAAAATAGATCAATTTTCAACGAAACAATTGAGTTTTCAACATAAAAGGTCGAATTTCTTTAGTGCGAAGAATTTTTAAACACTGAAAAATGAATTTTAAACCAAAAAAATGATTTTTCAAACAAATAATTTAATTTTCAACAAACAAAAGAATTAATTCCAGAAGAAACAGTTTCATTCAAAACTGAATAGTTGAAATCCAACAACAAATGATTACATTTTTAAACAAATGGTTGAATCTCCAAGCCAAATAGACGCATTTCTTATAATGCAGTTGAGTTTTGAACCCAGTACTTTCGTACCGAGCAAGATAAATTTTCAATCCTGATGGACACATTTAAAAAAAAACGAATGTCGAACACAACAGTTAAATTTTTGAAAAGAAAGATGACTTTTGAACAAAATCGTTAAATTCTTTAAAGAAAATAAATTGTCCACTAAGCAGTTTTATTTCAAACCAAAGATTTAAACTTTTAATCGAAAGGGACGAATTTTCAATGAAGTAGCTGAATTTTTAACCAAATAGTTGAATTTTCTAGCCAACAAGACAAATTTTTCTAACACAGTTGAATTTTCCGTCCAAAAGGACGAATTTTCAATCCAAAAAGAGGGGAGTTTTCAACAAAATAGTTTGATTTTCAAGAAAGTAAATAAATTTTCAACAAAATAGTTGAATTTTTAACTAAAATTACGAATCATAAAAAAAAAAAAAATTTTAACAAAGAAGTTTAACTTTTAAAGAGTTAATAGAATGTTAAATGAAAGAAGATTAATTCTCAAAAAAAATATAATAGTTGATATTTCAACCAAGAAAAGATTTTTATTTTAAATCCAAAGCAGTGAAATTCAACCAAAAAAGAAGAATTTCCGAAAAAAAATAGTTGAATTTTGAACCAAAGATATGGATCTTCAACCAATAAAATAGAGTTTTAACATAGTGGTTCAACTCTCAACCAAGTAGTTGAATTTTCAAACGAAAAAAGATGAATGTTCAATACAAAATTTTATAGTTGAATTTCGAACTGAAAACGAGCAACTGTCATCCCAAAATAGTTGACTTTTTAATCAAAAGAGATGAATTCTAATCAAAAAAATAATAGTAGACTTTACAATTAAAAAGAATTAACTTTTAACGAAAAATAGTTGGATTTCCTCATTGGGTTCTATTAATTCAATTCGCATTGAAGCGAAAGAACGGTAAAAAGGGGAATTCTTTAAAAAGAAGAATTCTTTAAAGAAAGGAATTCTTTGAAAAAAGGAATTCTTAAAAACAGGAGTAAATTGAGAAACAGGAGAAAGAGTGTGAAGTCTGTATCTAGATGCTTTAATTGTAAAATAAAATCACTCATTTTAATTTTTTTCAAGCATTTCCTGTAACCCCTGTTACCCCACCCCCGTTAGTATGACGTTGTTTTTGCACGGCCCTAAGCATCTCCATTAAAAAAATTGTATTTTCAAATCTAATTAAAAAATTTACTGATTGCGTTGCAAACTCATTTCCTATGTAATTTACCCTGATTTAATTTGCATGGATACATATTTTTTAATATTATTCCGACCTAATATTTTTCTAGATGAAGACTTTCCATTAAACTTCTAATTTACAGAGTGCAGGGAAAAATTATCATAAATAATCCATCTAAAGTGGTGATCTTTATCAAACAGAGCGACCTAGATCTCGCCTGTTATGCGGAATGGAGGAAGATGGAAAACTAAATTTAAAATTAATGTAAAAGACAACGATCTTGGATAATGAATACTTTATGTCAGCTTTGTCAAATGGTAGCAGCTCCGGGAGCAGAAACCAGCAAGGATTAAGTGAACATCTCGTGATCTATTTACCCTTGTTATACTTGATGAAAATTATATTTCAATTTTCCTAATCTACTTAATTATTGAAAAATATATCAGAAGCTCGTTAGGTTCCTTTTTTATTTCTTGTAGAAATGATTATAATATTTAAAAAAATATATGAAAAAATTATAATCTCTCGCTGTGTCCGGAATTGAAGGCCTGGGGTTAAAATTACTTCTGGGGTCACATTACCCCACATGGCACATTATCCCATGTGCCACATTAACTCATGTGCTACATTACCTCATGTTCCACATTACCCTATGTACCAAATTTTCCTATGTGAAATATTATTACCCCAGGTTATGCTAAATTATTTCCCTACCCCCTACCTCCACTCAGGTTTCCCTCTACCCCCAACTTTCTACAAATTCCTTCACTAAAACCTACTATATTTCTATCCTAGTCACATATCCTTAGCCACATTTGTGACATGGCTTCGAATAAAACCTTTTTCTAATTCAAACTGAGATACAACCTTTTGTGAACTGCCTCATTTTCATTGACATGTACTACGGATCCCCTTTCCCTTTCTAATATTTTCTATAATTAATTTCTATTCTATGATTTATTAAAAACTAAAAAGTAGTTTTTGAATTAAAAAAAAGAAAGAAATTAAGAATAATTATAGAAAATTAAAAGTAAAAAAAAAAGTTTTTCTGCCTTAATTTTTCTTTTCATCGACCTATACTACAGACCGCCTTCCCTCTTTCATCAAATTTAGAAAAAGTGATTAAAAAAAAAATGGTTCGTTTTTTAATTCTCCTTTTCGTCGGCTTGTATTACTTGTCCCTTTCTGTTTCTAGTATTTTATATCATATGTTTCCATTTTGTGATTTATTTAAAAGTACACGCCTCCTCAGAACCAAGTTTCACTTCAATGAGCAGGCTAAAGTTTGTACCTCAGAAATTGTGTTTTGGGGCCCCCTTCTAAAACAACTCGATATTTATTGTTTTTTGATCAATTTATGTGATTTTTTTCGAAAGGAACAAGTAAGAAGTAACGTTTTCTGTACTAAAAACCTTCAATTTTGCGCCCAAAATAAGTTCCTGTGTCATTAATATTGGTTGACTTTCCGATCCCTTTTAAATTTTGAAAAATATGTGGAAGACATCAGTTTTTTCAAGATTCCACAATTGTGGTCCATTCGTCGTAAAAATTCTAAAAACAAAAAAAAAAGTCCAAAAATTTCCAAAGAATTTGGAAAAAAAAGAATGTTCTAGCATGAATAATTCAGAAGTTATGAGCTGTTTAAGTGATTTTTCAGTGAAAAAAACTTTAAAGCTTTTTCGTTTTGCACAATATCTCATTACATAATGATATAATAGAATTTCACAATGTAAACTATTCACAAAATTTTTAAAAGGTATTCACACATGAAGACAGTTACCATAATTCTATTTTTCAATTTGTAAAAAGAATTCCACAAAAGCAACCTGCTATAAGAGACTATAACTTCTGTTGTATAAAAGCTAGAATCAATTTTTTTTTTAGTTTTAAAGATAATTTCATCTTCAATTTATTTTCACACAACTTTCATGTGGGATGTACAGAGCATGAGATATTGGGCAAAATGAAAAAGATTGAAGGTTTTTTTTCCTGAAAAATCAGTTTAAGAGGTCATAACTTTTGAACTATTCATGCTAGAACATTATCTTTTTTTTAATTCTTTGGAAATTTTTGGACTTTCTTTTTGGTTTGTAGAATTTTCACGACAAATGGACCAGAATTGTGGAATCTTGAAAAAACTGATGTCTTCAACATATTTTTCAAAATCTGAAACGGATCGGAAAGTCAATCAATATTAATCACACAGGAACTTATTTTGTGCTCAAAATTTAAGGTTTTCGGTACAGAAAACGTTACTCATTACTTGTTCCTTCCAGACAGAAACACATAAATTGATAAAAAAAATAAATATCGAGTTATTTTAAAAGGGAGCCTAACGATTTTTTTCATATTCTGTAAAAATACTCAGGAGGCATCCCCAAAACATAATTTCTCAGGTACAAACTTAAGCCTGCTCATTTAAGTGAAACATGGTTCTGAGGAGGCTTGAGTAGTTTTTAAATTTAAAAAAATTAAGAATTGAAATTAATTATAGGAAAATAAAGGTGAATAGAAAAAACTTTTTTCCTTGATTTTTCTTTCCATTGACGTATACTACTGATATAAAAAATAAATAAAAGTATTTATTAGTTAATTTTTCTTTCCGTTTACATGTACTATTGATACTCTCAATTTATTTTATTTATTTAAAAAATTAAATCGAATAAAATAATAATAACTATAAGTCTTTGTTCTTAAACTCTCCTTTTCGTTGATATGTATGTACTACTGATCCTTTCCCCCTTTAAAGTCTTTTCTATGATTCATTCTCATTCTATGATTTATTTGAAAGTACTTTTTATTCAAAAAAAAAAAAAAATTGAAAGTAAAAATTGATAATAAAAAAAAAATAAATAAAAGTCTTGTCATTAAATAATTTTTCTTTTCATTGACATGTACTTCTAATCCCCTTCCCCTTTTTAGTTTTTTCTATGATTAATTCATATTTGATGAGTTATTTGAAAGTAGTTTTTAATTCAAAATTAAATAATAAATAAATATCAATTACTATGAAAAATAAAAGTAAATGAAAATAAATAAATAAAAATCTTTAATTTTCCTTTTCATTGATATGTTCTACTGTTCTACTTCCCCTTTCCAGTCTTTAGTGAAACTTTTTAGAAGTCTTTTCCTTTTAATATCTTCAAAATGATGATTTATGAATTATCTGAAAGTGGTTTGGAAGAAGTCATTTTTTATAAATATTAAATACATAGTTATTTAAAGATAATGAGAGTATTGTATAGAATGTGAGTTTTTGGGTATACTTCCGAAAAGGGGACCCAAGAATATTGACTTGTACTGGGCCAAGGGGTTTTTATTTTAGACCCTAGTTGAACGCACTAAAAGAATTTTTGGCGCAGATCAATATCAATTAAGTTATTAATATTTTTGACTTTTTTGAAAATTAGTTTTTTTTTTAAATCGCGGAAAATATTGATTTTGAAAAAAAATATTGTTCATGAAATCTGTAGATCTTGTCAAAACACATATTTTTTATGTCTATACTTTTTTCTAAAATTAATAATTTTCGAAAAAAATGACAAAAAAGAAATTTCAGATTTTTTGTTGGAAAAGGGGGCGTTCGAAAAGGGGTCGACATGAGTGCTGGTAGGGGGTGTGGGCCATTTCAAATGCCCAAGATTGGCACGCGTGACTTTTTTGGGCCTTTGTGAAAGAGGGTCGGAGTGAGTGGATGTAAACCACACCCTTTCCACCCACTCACGCAGAACCCCTGTTCCAACGGCCAAAAAAAACCACGCGTCCTAGTGGTGGTCTTAAATATTTTTCAGTGACAAAAGATTATTGTTTAACTTGAATAATAATATCGCGACTTTTGAAATATTTTTGTATAAACAAATCTTAAAATTCATTTTTGTCATTTTTCTCAAAAAATATTAATTTTAGAAAATAGTATGAATATAAAAAATATGTGTTCCGACGAGATCTATAACTTTTTTAAAAATTTTTTCCAAAATCAATATTTCTCGAGATTTTGAAAAAGATCTAATTAAACAAAAATAGTGATAACTTAATTTATATTGATCTGCGCCAAGACACCTTTTAGTGCGTTCAACTAGTGTCTAAAAGGAACCCCCGGCCAAGTATCAAGTCCATATTCTTCGGTGACCTTTTCCGAAGTATATCCGATTTTTTAATTCATATTTATTGAAAAATTCATTTTGTTGAAACGAAAATCACTATGAAAGATATAATCTGAACATGCATTAATGTAAACATACAAATAATAAGCATAAAACTGAGGGTTGTTGGTATATTATATAATAAAAATATCTCGCTACCACTGATTCAAAAATCGAGACCCTCTCTGAACATATCTTGATAAAAAAATAAAAATACAACAATGTAACTTTTCTCAAAAATGCCTGAGTAGCTATTGATTAAACAATAATGGTCTTTGAAAGTTCGTCATTAGATCATTCCACGCGTCTCAAAGATGCGAACAATGACATTAAATGCAGTACTATTATATTCCCAATATAAAAAAATCCTCCTATAAACAAGGAAACCAATTTTGTTGAAAAATTTAAAAACGAGATTAGTAGGTTATGGTAAATCATGAAAAGTTCTTAATTATGGTAATCGATGCATCTCGAACACGCGAACAAATATATTATATACGTTATAGTTGTATGCCCAATATTAAAAAAGTTTTCTTAGTATCAACAAGATAAACAAATTTTTTTTTCAATTTATAAATCGGTATTGCTAGATCATAGGATGTTATAGAAGGTTCGTCAATAGGTCACTCGACGTGTCTCGAAGACGCAAACCAACATGTCAAATACAGTACTATAGTACTCCTAATATGAACAAACTTTTTCTCATATGAACAGAATACACTAATTTTTTTGAAACTTCATAAATCGGTACTCAATCGATGAGTCTCAATGACGCGAACAAATACTCTACATTTAATATTGTCGTCTTTTGAATATCACAAAAATTTTTTTCATATGAACAGAATAAATCTTTTTTTTGAGACTTCATAAATCAGTACTGGTGGGTCATAAAAGGTTGTGATTTTGAATATGAAACAATTTTTCTCATATAAACAGGATAAACCATTTTTTTGCAATTCATAAATAGGTAATAGTGGGTCATAAAAGGTTTACCCATAGGTCAGTCGGTGCATCTCAAGGACGCGAACCAATGTACTAAATATAGTATTGTCGTACTTTGAACATCAAAAAAGTTTTTCTCATATTAACAGAATAAACAATTTTTCGAAACTTCATAAATCGGTACCGGTGGGTCATAAAAGGTTCATCGATAGGTCAATCGATGCGTCTCAAGGACGCAAACAAATAGAGTATATGTGATATTGTCCTGTTTTGAATATCAAACAAGTTTTTTTTTCATATAAACAGAATGAACCTCTTTTGTGAAACTTCGTAACTCTGTAGTGGTGGGTCATAAAAGGTTCATCAATAGGTCAATCGGTGCGTCTTATGGACGTGAGCAAATACTCTTAATGTAATATTGTCGTATTTTGAAACTCAAACAAATTTTTCTCACATAAGCAGAATAAACCATTTTTTTTTATTCGTAAATAGGTACTGGTGGGGCTTGAAAGGTTTATCAATAGGTCAATCGATGCGTCTCAAAGAAGCGAACAAATACACTCACTATAATATTGTCGTATTTTGAATATCAAAAAAGATTTTCTCATATAAACGTAATGAACCGTTTTTTAAACTGCATAAATCGGTACTGGTAGGTCATAAATGTTTCAACAATAGGTCGATTGATGCGTCTCAGAGACGCGAACAAGTACGTTTGATATTGTATTGTTGTATTTTGAATATCAAAACAAATTTCCCATATGAACAGAATGGACCATTTTTTGAAACTTCACAAATCGATACTTTTTAAATCTCTAAACGTAAATAACTACTTCCAAATGGTCGATCTAGCTCAAAGTCCTATCTGACATTGATATCAATGGGAGCTATGGTGAACAGAAAAAAGTTACACACACGCGGACATTTTTTTTTAAATTTTAGTTTTGAGCTCCTAGGGTCGAATTATATCAAAATGTGTCAAAAAGTCTGTTTGAAAATTCAAGTCATTAAAAAACTCCCTCTATCAGGAAGCAATAATTAAACCTAATCAAACAAACAATCATGGGGGGGGGGGGGGAGGCGCGCGTATTCTTTTAAATGCATGTAAAATATTTTCAATTATCTTGGATAAAGGCCAGTAAAATGTTTAATGTTAAACATTGGAGAAAAATTATGGCCAGGGGGGAGGGTGGATTGGGGCGCGAAGCGCTCAGAGGGGTAAAGCCCCCTAGCTTGTTATAATGTTATGATTTCGGATTCGGAGAATTTACCGAAGAAAACATGTTTTGACTCAATCTCGAGGGTAATGATACCAATTAGATATAAAGCTTTATTGATTGGGAGCTGCTTTTTCCAATTTGCTTATAATCGCCATTTATTTGATTCAATTATTGTAATAGCTATCCTTGGTATATTTTAATGTTGAATGAGGAAGCAATACGAGGTTCACAACGGCTAAAATTTCCCTATTTTATAGAAAATGAACACTGTATAGATGAAAGCCGATAACTACTCAATAATTTAGTCTTGTTCTAGGAATAAGGGAGTAGACTAAAAGGATCGATATACCAGAAACATCATTCAAATGCCAGGGGATAAGTTATTCAGATGCACCTGCCTTTCTCTAGAATTACCAACTCTATATTATTGACTATCAGACTATCAGTCTAGAAGACCGTAATTTGCTCTCGTTTCCCTTTCATAAGGTGTTTCTTATTTCCCTAGAATTTTTTTAAAGCATTTTACTGCTCAATAAATAAAAAGCGCTATTTTTGCGAGTGTAAAAACTGTTTAACGCCAGTTTAAAGATGAAGCAACAAAGGCTGCAGAAACATTAAAAGAGCCTATAAAAAGCCGATTCATAAGCTAGATTCATTCAGTCAGTTGCCTTTATCTTTAACATAAAAGGCTTGTGGTGAGAAATTGCTTCATTATTCACGGTTGTAGCACAATGCAAGCCGAAAAGCTAATGGGTAAATCGTCGTGCCTCGTTTTCTGAAATAAAGACGTCTCTGCTCTTGTTCAAGCTGAGAGTCCTAGAATGCACAGGACGACTGTAATCGGAGAAGTTCGACAAGTTTGAGTGCAGACAATTGGATTAGGTATACATTATGGGTGCAATGAATTCTAGAACCTTGCCAAACTTACTTGAAAGCGAATACCCGTTCTAGAGGAACAGAATGATCTTGTAGGGAATAAAAGGGGTCAGAGAACATGTGTTTATAATCATGATAATTTATTTTGTGCATGCAGTCCCGTGAAATCAAGTGCAATCACATACAATCACTTTCAGTCACATTAAATCAATTGTAATAACTGTTTGGTGACTTTCAATCATCTGCAAACATCTGTAATCATTGAAATTATCTGAAATCACTTACAATCACTGCCCTACTGTATCTAACTGCAATCCCTTGCAATCATACGAAATCAAAGAGCAAAATCGCTCAAAAATCACCTAAAATCACCTGCAGTTACTGATTTAAGTCTCAATCACTTTAAGTTACCTTCACTCTCTTTAGTTTACTGGAAATCACCTGCAATCACTGCAGTTACACGCAATCACCTACTATCAGCTACAGGCATTGCAATCACACTGATTTAGCTGTAAAACTTAAATTTTCTTGAAATTGCCACCATCACTTCTGTCAGCTACAATCAATTTAATTGATTCACGATATATCGCATACCTGTTTATTTGTGAAATTGCGTCAATTTGAATATTACTGGCTGTTTCCAGTTTGTTCTTCACTATACAATTAAATAAAAATGACAATGCATTCTAATCATATTCATTAAAATATATTGCGTCCATTGTATGTCATGTTTACTACTAAAAAATTATTAATTTTATGGAATTTTGTGAATGACAATTTCCAAATGAGGAATTTCACTTCCAAAACTTTATTTCTAAAAGACAATATTTAAATTATTTTCTACACCATCAATTTGATATACCAAAATTTTCATATAAATTATTTTATTTCATGATATTAACATTTATTTCTAAATGGTTTTAGATAGCATTGATAACATATCAAATTTTAATTGTAAATGATTTGTCAAGTTTGGAAAATAATTCTGTTCTCAACATTTTGCTACCATGCTATAATTTATCAACTTTTTCACACTTTAATATCTTAATTTATAAAGTATATACAATGTATACAGGGTGTCCAAAAAGTAACGAAACACCTAAACAATTTTTCAGGTAAAATATTTTTCAAAAAGGTCAAGGTCATTCTTGAAGTAGCTTTCAAAGAGGAATCCAGTGGTGACCTTGAATTTGACCTTGAGCTTGACCTTCAAGGTTATTCCAAGGTCAACTTTGTTTTTAAATTTTACGTCCAAACATGTACTCAGGTCATGGGTCAAGGGTGACCTTGAACTTCAGCTGAAGGTTATTAGGCTTGACACAGGTATGGGTCGGGTCCAATATGTAGTTCTTCGGCTCAGGTGTTTACGAAAATGGTCGAGGTCATTCTTGGAATAACTTCCAACAAGGAATTCAGTGGTGACCTTAAGTTTGACCTTGAAATTTACCTCCAAGGTAAAAAAAAAATTTTGATTTAAAAAATTGGAATTCAAGGTCACCCTCGACTCATGACCTGAGTAAATGTTTGGACGTAAAATTTCCAGCTCTTTCGATTGCCGTTGTCAAAAACAGGGGTTCTCACTTAAAAAAACAAGTTTGACCTTGAAATAACCTTGAAGGTCAAGCTCGAAGTCAAATTCAAGGTCACCACTGGATTCCTCGTTAAAAGCTACTTCAAGAATGACCTTCACCTTTTTGAAAAATATTTTACCTGGAAAACTATTGAGGTGTTTCGTTAGTTTTTGTATAGTGTATATTATACACTGTTTAGTAAAGATTCAAAATAGTTAAAAATCTGAAGAAAATTGAAAATTTTTTAAATAGAATGTAGATTTTTGATGTTTTTGAAAAAAAAGAAGCATTTTATAATAATTTTGAACGATTTCAATAGAATCGAAACAAAATTTCTTGTCATTCCTGAGAAAATTTTGAATGATTATTTCTAAAATTTTAAATTTTATTTTTCAATGGTTCGAAACGATTCAAAAATAATTTAAAAATAATAAAGATTTTAAAAAATGCGTAAAAAAATGTAGTTTTTCGAATATATTAATTTCAAGTGAATATTTAAGAAGATTTCAACAGATTTAGAAAGATTTTCAAAATCGTCAAAAAAAAAAGAATCTGGAAGGTTTTGAGACAATTTTTTTAGTTTTGGTAAACTGTTTAAAAGTTTAAAAAAAATCGTATCTTTTAAAATCCATTTTGGAATTTTAGAAGTTTTGAAGAGATAAAAAATATTTAAAAACTTGGATAGTTTTCCGTGAATTAATGATGCTAGTTTTTTCAAATTCTCAGAAATTCTAAACATTATAGTAAACATAAAACAGCACTTATAGCAACATAAAGGTAATAATAATATAAAAGTTCACTCCCCCTTGGTGCATATTATATTGTTTATGACAAGTTCCTGATTTCTGTTCATACGGAGGAATTTTGGAAGCTTTATTTTTATTTTAATCCGAATTTCGGAAATTTTTGAAATTTGGAAAATGTATGATGAATTATGATGATTTATTGGTAATTCATGTGAGGATGTTGGTTTTTAATGGGTGTTCGATTTAGCATGCTTTTCAATTTCTAATAAATAAAAGAACTGCAAGTGGAAAGAAAATATCTGACATGTATTCAATAGTTTGAATCACAAATGTGATGAATATAATTACAATTTGGTACGACCGATATAATCAATGACTAGCATTTCACTCTTCAAATAGTTAATGATTAATAGATGTCCGTCTTTTGGGTCTGGGATTCCCAAAAGACAAGAGAGAATCAAACATAAACCGAAACCGCACTCCGATGACTTCAATCAAAAATACCTATTTTCCTTTCACTCATGCACTCAGCTTCAATTTATACAATTCCTAAAAATCAGTGTACTTATCGATAGATGACGAGGTTGTAGAATTGGTAGCTTTCCTTCTAGTTGCCTTGTCCATTCAATCAAAAATCCAATTCATCCTCGTTCAATCCAGAGTATGATTAAAAAGTGTACAGGGGTCCCTGATACAATTCTGCCAATTCCGGCTTCCTTTTTTCTCAAATTGGAACAACTTTCGGGCACCAATTCAAAAGAGATTCCACCAGGCTTGTGGAATCTCAAGTCAAGAAATTACTTTTGGAGACAGATCGCAGCAAAGCTCGCTGGTCCGCTCACCTCGTCCTGTCAGACCAATGTAACTGGAAATCGACCCCTGAACCCTGTTCACTTGTCGTTTTCCGCTTCCTTTAAATGACGATACTTACGTCATTCAGTCATTTATAATTAAATATTTGACCCCATGAGTATTATGACCATTACATAGAGTTGGTACAATCTATCAACGCGATCAACTGATTGCTTAACGGTCACTTTTCGTGAGCCCAAAACGTATGTTTGTGTGTGACTGTATGATCGTGAACCTGTCTGTTTATTTATATGATTTTAATTTTACTTAATGAGCTGTGTATGCGTCACTGAATGTAGATTATTTTAATTGTATTTATTGACAATTTTGATCGCTCAACCTGCCTAATTCTCTTTTCTAATTCTTATGGATTTCAACTAAAATAATAATTTTTGCTTTCGATATCATTATAATCATATAATCTTATAATGTAATGCTGGTTACAAGGAAGTCGGTGTTATATTTTGGCGTCGGAGCAGAGGGACTCGAAGAGTTGCCCTATCAGTTATAAATATTAAAAGGAAGTAGATTTACAATTTATATTAGAAAAAAAAGAAAGGTAAATCTGAGCGATTTTATAAGTCAAATGTAGTTAATTGATGACTCAAAGAACTCCGCCGCAAACAAGGTCATAGGTTGGTTCTTTATTACCAGGCTTGAAGAAACCTGTACGATATCGTCGGAGTTCAGTTGATAGCAGTAGAATAGAACAAAATTGAACTGCTGAAATGGTTAACAATGACAATTAAGTTTTAAATGCAATGAGTTCAGAGCAACTCATAGCAGAAGTACAGCGATTGCGCAAGTTGAATCATTATCAAAATGATCAGCTTGATCAATTGCGAAGACGAGCACCAGAGAATGATGCAAATGCTGGGAATTTGCCGATTCAAACCTTAGTAGATGGCCTGCGAGCTATGAATATCGATGCTAAACCCCCTGAACTTGATGAGGCACAAAGCCCGAAACAGTTTTTAGAAAAACTCGACAAATACTTTACTTTAAAGCAAATCCCTGAAACAAGTCGTGTTAATATTCTAGATAGCACTTTTGATGGAAGATCTAAAGCTTGGTTCAATACACAAAGAAATCCATTCATTAATTTTGCAGATTTCAAGATAAAGTTTTTAGCAGATTTTTATTCAATACCGATTAGAGTCAAGATCAAGTTGATTTTGCTGATTTTCACAAAATTTCACAAGCCCTTTCAAAACTGGATTATACCTTTGTACAAGGGATTAATCAGCAAAATAAATAAATGAAATACCAACTTAAACCCTCAAACCAAAATAATTTTGAGAATAAAAATAGAAATCCGAAAATGCGAGAAATTCAGGTCCAGAATCCTAATATAAAAACATGTTTTAATTGTGATTGTGCGTATGGATCAGTCAATAATATGAGCTCACAAGGACAAACGTATGCTAATGATTCTCGATACTCATCTGATGATTAAGGTTCCACTTGGCAGGAAGATAATTTACCAATCCCCAATTAGAATGTTCCACCCCCACCCTTATTTATGCGCATGAATCATGTTCAATCTGAAAGTATTACCGGTAATTTAAACTCCTATTAGGCGCGATGGAATCTATGAAGGCATCGCGCCCAGAAATTTGTGATAAATTTGAAAATTTATCTCGTGATCTTGAAGGCAAACATGAAGCAAAAATTAAAAAGAACACTGCTCGAATTCCTTTATGCCCTCGATTGATTATTTGTTCCTTTTCAATTCCTGTACAAGCGTTAGTAGATACGGGCAATCAAAGTATGAGAATTCCTGAAACGTTCTATGAATATTTGCAACTTCACGGTAAATTAGTAGAATTTCCTGTATCAAATGTTGTTCTTTTCACTGAAATCGGAAAAAAGCCGACGCCTATGAAAAAAAAAATGATATTCTAATTGGAAATATTAAATATCAATCATGCCTAGGTTCTCAAATCCTGTCATATTAGGGAATGATTGGTTTATCGGAAATGAAGTTATACTTGATTATGAGAGATCATCGTTTACAATTAAGGGAAATCAGGTTCCTGATTCTTTTGTTGAATTTGATGGTGTATCCTGTGAAAAGCTTGTAGTGTCGAGAGGTGAAGATGACATGACATACATTCAAATTGTCGATGTAAAATCTAATATCGAACAGAAATATTCGGATGCTGACCTCAACATTACAAAAATTCAAAATCTTTGTAAAATCAATGGAATTTAAGAAAATTCTTTAGATGAATATCATACGACAGATGATATGAGTTCGTCTGAATGGGAAGAGGAAAGTAAGACAACGGATGATCTGAACTCTGAACCAAATTATTCTGATTATGTATTTATTGAATGGTTTATCCATTTTCTCATTATATTTATGGTTACTTAATTTAACGGTTTGTGTTCTGCTAATTCAACTGATCATAATAATTGCAATAATCGTGGCAATGTTGAGATTTTTCCTTTCAGCATTTTCTCTTCTTGCGAGATAAAATAATAACATTAAAAGGGTTCTTGCTGAAGGAATTCCTCCCCTTGAATTCGTGGATGGCAATTTTATCATGAAGAGATTTTTTGGTAGCAAAACCCTGAAGAAGTTAGGTTTATTAATGAATTAGAGATGGTCCATCAATCCTTTTAAGAAAATGCTTCTAATACTAAGAGTTTTTTGGCAGGGGTTCGCTCGATTTCATGTCAATTGGAGGGTTTGTCTGACGATCAGAAAGATTATTTTGACATGATGATGACCAATTTTCAAAAGATTTTTTCCCGAAAATCAAGTAGTGCTGAGACCTGTGCGTATGAATTAAAAATAAAACCGCATAAAAATATTGTTCGAAAAAAATAACCAGTTCCACTATCCTATGGAGAACGGGATAATCAAGAGATCGATGAGATGTTAAAAGCTGGAATTATCGAAAGATCCCACAGTTCTTATTGTTACCCTTTGAGAATCGTGGTAAAAAACGATCAATCCGCTGGGGCCTGTTTAGATGCACGTTACATCAATGATATCATCGAATCTAACCATGAATAACAACCCTTGATAAACGAGTTAATACAGAAATATGATGGGGGTAATTTAATGTCTATGACTGATTTAGCAACAGAATATTGGCAAATACCACTGCAAAAAAATAGTCGGCAGTACACAGCATTTCTACATAATTCCAAAATGCACCAATTGTGTCGAATTCCATTTGGATTGAAGACGGCTGGTTCAGTATTCATTCGTTCACTAAATGGTGCCCTGTGTAATCGATTTGATATATTAACTGACTATATGGATGATTTTTGAATTGCAACCCCTGGATCAATTTATGATCATTTTGATAGTATATATTCCGTATTTAAAGCTTAAAAAGATAAAAATTTTACATTGAAATTAGTTAAATTCATTTTTTGCAAAAAACAAGTTCACTTTTAGGCTACGAACTTTCGACTCACGGAATTAGGTCCCTCAAAGATAAACTTTCGATCATTGCCAACTTTTCAAGACCTAAGAATAGCAATAACGTACAGAAATTTTTCGGAATGTGCACCTATTATCGACAATTTACAGCCCGACATTTAAATCTTCAAGAACCTTTTCGAGATATCTTGAAAGAGTAACATCCCTGGACATGGACGGAAGTACATGAAAGAGCGTTCGAAGTCATGAAAGCCGATTTTTTAGATTGTGTTAAGTTGAGCCATTATATACCGGGTGCCCCTTATAGACTTCAAACTGATGCGTCGTATTTTGGGATCAGTGGGGTGTTGTATCAAATTGATCGTAATCACGAGCATCGGATGATACCTCTGGTTAGTAGATGTCTGCATGCTGCTGAGGTGAATTACACAACGACTGGAAAGAAGCTTTTAGCCATTGTGTATTCGGTCACAAAACTTCGGACATACTTGATAGGAATGAAATTCGAAATAATTACTGATCACAAGGGCCTTACGTTTCTCAATTCGATCGCTCATTTGAATGCGAGGTTGATTAGGTGGAGTATTGTGCTTCAGCAATATGATTTTAACGTCTCGCACTGTGCCGGCAAGGACAATATTGTCGCTGATTTCTTTAGCCGCAATTCTTTAGGAAAATTCGAATCGGTTCAACCTAACTGACTTTCAATTGACGTTTTATAAGAAAAATTTGATTCTGATATGACAGCGTACGCCTGCGGAGAAATCTACTTGAGTAGGATTTACGAAATTTTCTCAAAAATTTGACGGAATTGCAAAAAAGAGATCCACATATTGACAATATTATCGGAGAGTTACAAAAAGGTCATGTTTTTCAGTTTTACGTTTTTCAAGAGGATATTTTGTTTAGAAAAGATAAGTTTCTCAATTTATGGCAGGTCGTGATTCCATCGGAGATAACAAGACAGCTTATTGATTGTATCCATTCGAAGCTAGGTCATCCTGGGGTCTATGAAACTGTTATGTATGCGAGACAGTATTATTATTGGACGTTTATGAATCGCGAAATCAAGAAGTTCGTTCTCCCATGTGACCTATGTCAACGAGTTAAAAGTGTCAACCGTAAGATGGAAGGTGCTTTTAACTTGGTTGAATCCTCAGGTCCAGGCGACCTGGTATGTGTTGATTTCTATGGGCCCCTCCCTCGATCAGTCGGAGGTTTAGAATATATTTTTGTTGTCTTAGACGTTTTTTCAAAGTACGTAAAATTGTAATTGATTAAAAAAGAGACAACTTCTACGGTTTTGAGGAAAATATTCTATTCATATATTCCTGAAATGGGTAAGCCTAAGAGAATTTTAGCCGACCATGGGTCCCAGTTTACATCGCCGAAGTGGGGTAATAAATTACATGAGGCCGGCATTCAAGTGATTTACTCCTTCACAAGACATACCAAGAGAAATCCTGTAGAAAGGATTATTTGTATTTGTATTTGTATTTATTCAAAAAAGTCCCTAGGGCTAAATAGCCCTCTAAGGAACAAGATAATACAGGGTCATTACAAATTTGTGCAAGCACTGATCGGCAGTATATTTGATTAATCTTATAATCTAATCTATAAACTAAATAAAATAAATAAATAGAGTCGAAATCATAATACTTATCAAATTAGGTATCAGATTAATGCGTAGTAACTAACATTAGGTGATTATTTAGTAGTTCTTGTGCATGTTAAGGTAGAAATAAAGAGGGAAAAACTGTGTGTAAAAGAAATACTTTGCAAAAGTTAATGAAAACAAAAGGAAATTCGAAGATGAAATGTTTAAAAACTAAATATAAGAGTTTACCAGTAAGTAATTTCAAGAGTTGGGTCAGGAGTATTGTACAAATATTTGAAAAAGAGATTCTTGAAATGATACAAGGAAGGAGCACTTCTAATATCGTACGGTACTTTATTCCATAGCCGGGCACCCCTTACTATAAATGATCTTTGAAGTTGACATGTTCTGTGAAAAGGAATCTTAAGGATTTTATGCCTTTTACGAAGCTTAGACTGTGCTGGAAGGTCTCTGTCTACAAATTGGAACAGGTTAAATAGATACTCCGGAGCTTTGTTCTGAAAAAGAGTATAGAGAAAATTACCCATAAAGAATTGTCTTCTCTTGGCAACATTAAGCAGACCAGCCCTATGTCTGTATGCAGTTATGTGTTCGTATTTAGGCAAATTGTAGATAAAGCGAACGCAGGCGTTTAACGCACGCTCGAGCTTTAAATTTAAATCGTCGGACAAACAATCGTATACCAAACAACCGTAGTCTAAGTGGGGAAGGATTAGACTCTTAACCAAAAGTGTCCGAGTAGAGGTTTCAAGTGACGGAGATGAAGTAGGTCCAACAACAATTGCCTGAGTTTTGCCTGGGTTAAGAGTAAGTCCATTCTTCCAGGCCCAGAGGATCACACGATCAATATCATCCTGGACTAAAACAAGTAATTCACTTAGCGAAGAAATTGGCCCCGATAAATAAATTTTGAAATCATCAGCATATTTATGGTAGCTGCAATGTTGAAGTTCACCTCCAAGGTCAGATGTGAACAAATTGAAGAGGAGGGGTGCCAGAATGGAGCCCTATTATTATGAAGGAATTGGGAAGACTATTTCGTACTCTTTGTTCGGATAAACGCACTCGTTGGGGAAAATGTATTTCAGATATAGAATTTTTTCTCAACGTAACTACACATTTGAGGACCGGGTTTTCACCTTTTAGATTACATTTTGGCGTTCCGCCAACTGATCAGATCCAAAAAATTGTTAATTTTCCAGAAACACAAAGTATAATTTAAGATGCAAACATCGTATTGGCTCGAGAACGAATTAAGAAAAACTATAGAAAACGGGCGAGAGCTCAGAAAACCCATTTCAAAATTGTTTTAAAAAAGGGCGATTGGGTTCTACTCCACATTCCAAAACAATCTGACGCGATCAAAAAAGTTACGCGTAAGTTTTTTCACATCTATTATGGTCCTTATCAAATCCATTCACGTCGCTATAAAGATCGCAGGCTGATTCTGGACATTAATTTCTCTAAGGATATCAAGACATAATCTCTATTGTTTTGGCCGAGGCAAATTTGGCGCTCAAAATTTTTTAGAACCGAACTTCCATCTTGGAACGCCTTCGTAATCTTTTACATTTTAACGATCTTCAGGAGAGAAGAGTAGTGCGATTTTCTTCACTGATTTTAACGGTATTTAATCAACCTTTTTGTGTTCTCAATCAATTTTAGGGACCCGCATATTTGTTTTGACATGTTCAATTTTTTGTTAGATTTTTTATTTTAACCATGTTGTCATGAGATTTAGAAGGATTATGCTATAAGTTACGATGCTTGTACACAATATCTTAAATTTGAAATCTGATTGATCTAATAATTTATACTTTTATTATTTTTATGATCTCGTTTGGTGAATAACTATCGTATTATGTGTGCATGTGTGTGAATGTATGATCGTTAACCTGTCTGTTTATTTGAGACATTCATGTATAAACCTATAATGTAATGCTGGTCAAAAGAAAGTATGTGTTATACAATTGATATATGTTATGCGCACTGCATTACCGGTTTCTCACCTATTATTCTACTGTGGGAAAAGGAGTGCAAATGTACCTTTATATTTCGACGCATCCATTCAATATGAGTCTATGTGCTGACAACTCCCTGTATGAGACTATTCCTTATGCTTACACACAGCGCATAGTCTCATACACGTCGCTGTCAGTAGATAGACTCATATTGAATGGAGGCGTCGATTTCCATTTTATATTTTCTACTGTCCACGTTGTTTGTACCTATACTTATCTCTTATTGTCCGTTTCGCAACTTTACAGGCAATAACCAAACATCAGTGACGGTTTATGATCGTATATTGCAGCCGTGCTCGTCACAAGCCCAATCGCCAGGTGCCATGAATAGGTTTAAGTATTGTTTTACGATCTGCGGGTTCTCTTTTGTCTACTGCAGTGACAACCGCAGATACGAGACATTCGGTTTCACTTCCTTTTGCACGCAGAAACAAAAATTATTTTGAACGTAGAATAGACATCAAAATTTTCTGAGGTAAAACTGAATGAAAATAGGTTCATTTTGAACGATACGAATGATTAATTCAATTCAAGTAAATATTGATCATCACTTCAATGCAATATTGATCTGATTTCTCCCAGGCGGAAATATTGTATAAAGTTTACATATAGTGTGAAGTATTATATATAATATCCTTTTGTTTCATACATTTTTTATATAAAACAAATGAATATTATATACAATACTTCACACTATATATAAACTATATATAATATTTCCGCCTGGGCTGCAACGATCGAGTTCACAGTTATCAGCATGGGGCTACTCACTAAAAAATACATGATTGTGTGAGAAATCTTAAGAGAACTCTTGGAAATCTCTCAGCAATCTAGCTTTCGTGAAAAATCTTGAAGAGGTGGTGTGGAGCATTACGAAATACGCACCTATGCGTGGAACGAACATCCGACTGAATCCCAAAGCCGCCGAGTTTAGCCAAGTCTATAGAATCCCACATGAGTTCTAATCGCGATCAGCGTCGGAAATTTTGGAACTCCCGGCAATCTCATCGAAACCTTGGAAATCTCAATAATAATTCAATACAGATTGCCGAATTTACAGTTTCAAGATTTCCAAATTTCGTAGTGTTTAGCCCCTCGGTTATCAGTTAAAAATCGTTCTAATTATTGTCAAGAATCTTATAAAATTGGTACATTCTCATTATTTATGATGAGGAAAGTATTAGAATTGTCCGAAATTACACACCTTTTTTAATACACCGTTTTTCAACGGATCATCACGTTATAAGACCCCTGAAGCCAAAAATTAAGTTTTGGCTTATGTCTGTCTGTCCGTCCGTCGGTTTGTATGCACGATCACTCATAAAAAGATTTATGGGTGAAATCGAGCTTTGCCCAATTTTCTTGGTTCCCAAAAGAAAGAACGAGTTCGTTAACCAGCATTCCTTGACTCATTTTTTGATAGGAATCGTTTTTTTTTGGTTCCATACAACGAAAATGAATAAGGCAAAAAATCTCATTTTAAGCCAAACTACGACAGATAAGTAAAAAAGTATAAGACTAATTCTATGCATAAATTTGACATCTTTCTAAATTTTCTAGAATTTCAGAAAACTAACCTAAAAGATTTCTCAATTTCTTACTAAACCAGGGATTTAGAGAAACGGTAATACCTTAATTAAAGATTTTCCTAAACTCCGGCGTGTAGCTATGTAATTCCCTAATTTTTCAGCCAAAACCCTAATTTTCCTAATTCCCTCCGACACATATATATAATGGCGCCACATGTAAAAAAAATTATCCGAACCAGTACCTAAAAAATTACCGGTACCGACAATAAGATTCCTGGCAAAATTAAAAATGATTCAGGTTTTATTTCAAAAAATTAATCTAGCAGGATTTCAAATTTGTTAGGAAAACGGAATGATTTAAAAAGATATCTTGAGCTTCAAGAAGGTATTCAAATATTAAACAAGGATTTAAATTTTGAGAAAATTTAAAACAATTTTAAAAAAGTAGATTTTTGGAATTTACAAAAAAGAAGCTTTTGAAGGATTTTGAAAGGTTTCAAGAGTATCAAAAATAAAATTCTCATGATTTCTAGGAAAGTTTTAAATGGTATAAAAAATGCGAGGAAAAATTAATTCAAAGAGAAAATTGAAGAAGATTTAAAACAGTTTAAATGATTTCCTAAAATTTCGAGAAAGAATTTGAAAGGTCTTAAAGCCAAAATTTTCAATTTTGCAGGATTACAAAATTTAAAAAAAAATTCGAGTAAGTTTAAGAGATATTTAGAAGTATTAAAAAGATTTAAAATAATTATAAAATAAAAAGGTTTCGAGATAATGAAAGATTTACAAAACTTTCAAAAAAGAGTCCGGAAGATTTCAGGTCAATTTTTTTATCAAGTAGAATTTTTTTAATTTTTAGGAAAAATTCAAATCGTTCGAAAAAATGTTTAAGAATTTAAGAAGTTTTGAAGATATTCAAAATATTTAAAAATTTACAAATATTTTCGAACTTCTGAAAGTCCTAAATATCTTTTAAAGCGTTTGGAATTTTCCCTGGTATTTCTAAAATCCTGTGAAATAAAAAAAATTCCCAAAACATTTATAGATTTTTTTTCGAAACATCCAAAATCTTCGAAAACCGTTTTTAATTTCCTCAAGAATCTTGGGAAAATTATATTCATATAACTTTAACAACAAACTTATAATACTTATTTTCTTGTGCTCAGATCTCAGAATCTAAGTTTAGCTCAAAAATAAGTGTTTCAAAATTTTTAGCAAATAAATGGTTATTAGAAATTTTTATTTTGTATTAAAAATTATGTTTCTCCTCAAATTAGAAGCCATCAAAAAACCATTAGAACTCATCAAAGCCATTAGAACATCAAATTTATACTATGCATAAAAAACCACTATGTATATTTAAGGAGATTAACTCAACTTTATGGAATTTTTTAAAAGCAAATAAAAATGCTAATTGAATAAATGTGGACAAAATAAAATTAGTGGCTTTTCTAGAAAGCTCTAGTAAACTAGATTATAATACGGGAACCCTCCCAACAGTGGATAATATAACAGTGAATAGACATTAAAAGCACAAATATAAATAATTAATTTCAATTTTAATTGACGAATACCTATAGTCTCTGAAATAATAATAAAATAAATTATTATATTAAGATACGTGAGTATTTTTAATTGTTGATTCTCCGCTGTATGGAGGTTTTTCCTAAAATTAGATTGAAGTCAGTTTCTTAAAAACAGGGGAAAAGAAGGAATTATTTAAAAACGGAGTAAAGATGGAAATCATTTCTTATCGCTATAGAACGATAATAATAGCTCATTTATTCGATGCTATGTATATCCAATCTGAAAGTGAATCAGACCATTTTTACATAGATCATCCTTACTATTCTTGTACAGTTAGAATGAATAAAAAATGATCTTTATTCTCAAGTGAGGAAAGGTTGCTATTTTCAGCTATAGATCGTCTTCAACTTGTGCTCATTTTCTATATAGAAGGTGTAATACAAAGTGTTAATCATAGTTACCCTTTTATAACTTTCCTTCTGGAAACATGTATATCAATTCTGCATATTTTTTTCTGAGTAAATATCAAATATCAGAACCATTTTGTTGCAACTTTGTTTTTTTGTTGAAAATTAATTTTCTTAATGTTAAATTGAACTAATCCGTTTTCCGTCGAAAATAGATCTTTTTTAGTTGTAAATGCAACAATTAAATTTTTTATTAAAAATTCATCTTTTTTGGTTGGAAGTTAAAATAATTTGTTGAAAATTCATTTTATGTGATGAAAATTTGAATACTTTGTTGAAAATTAACTTTTAAAGTAAAAATTTAACTATTCCATTATTGGGTAAAAACTAATGGTTTCTAGTTGAAAATTCAACGAATTTGGTTGGAAATGTGCGAAGTTTGTTGCAAATTTGTCTTTACTGGTAGAAAATTTATCTTCCTAATTGAAAATTAAACTTATTGATCACAAGTTGAACTACCTGGTCAAACATTAATTTTATTAGTCGAAGATCTTCGGTTTATCATTAAAATATTTTGTTAAACATTTAGTTTTTTTTGGTGGAGAATACATTTTTTCAACTGCAAAATTAATCATTCCATTTTTCTTTGACATTTTTTTTTTAAACTGATAATTCAACTATTTGGTTCAATATTCAAGTTATTCGTTGAAAATCCATATTTTTTGTAGAAAAAGGAAATATTTTGTTGATAATGTGTTTTTTTTTCGTTGATAAAATTGAACTTTTTTTACCAAAAATGTAAATGTTCCATTTTTGGCTTCAAAATTAATATTTTCATATTAAAAATAATCTTTTTATTTAAAGATTCATCTGCTTGGTTAGAAATTCACGTATTTTGTTGATCATCTTTTTTGTAGCAAAGTAATGTTTTTGGTTAAAAATTCATCTTTCTGGTTGAAAGTTTAACTACTTGGTTGAATGTTGAACTCTTCTGTTAAAAATTTTCGAAAACTTACAGGAAATCTTCCAGAAAGGTTTCCGGAAGTAGGTAAATGTCCACGTATCAGATGACGTTCGCAAGAAAGGTTCGGGAAATGTCAGTGAGGAATTGCTTAATGAATTAATTACTCACGAACATCCCCGAACTTTTCTTGAAAACGTCTTTTGATAGGCGCACATTTACCTACTTCCGTGAACTTTCCTGAAACATTTTCGAAATTCTCCAAGCCTTCTATTGGAATGTTTCAGGAATGTTCAGAGAAACTTGTGCTATCCGGGTGTTGTTAAATTCAATATCTATGTTTTTGATTTTGGTCCAGTCGCCACGAAACACTTCTGTATGCACTAAGAGGTGCCTGAAATACCTCTTATTCCTAAGGTAAAAAACAAGTCCCTTGATTACGAATATTTTGGATATTTGTTTCGAAATTCGGGTCCAATGATATACTAATAAAATTATAAAAAATATAAATAATAACTTTTATAAAAGCTATTTTTTTATAAAAAGTATTTTTTCAGACAAAGTTAATATTTTCAAGAAAAAATTAACAATTCTTTAGGGAAGCTTACAAGCTTAAAGATTTTGAGCATATGTTTATGCTATGTCGGCGGAAACAGACATTCCCAACGAAAAATCATAAATTTTGAGTAAAGTTAACTAGCTTTAAGAACTTCGAGTTATTTATTTTTTGTTATTTGAGGTTCTGGTTGTGATTTTTTCAATAAATAATGGTACTTTGAAAACCTTAATCAATAAATAAATAATTTTTCTGCGATAATGTAGTTATTTTCACGTGCTATGAAAAAATTACTTGATAAATAAAATTTACTTCAAAGGAATTTTCCCGACAGCTTCTTTTGAGTTTAAAGTGCAAAAGCTCGAAAAAATGATTCAATTGAAATCAAAATTAATGCATAGGGGTTTTGTAGAAGGTTGAGTACAAATTTAAAATTGAAATTTTCAAAATCAGAATGGCAGCTCTAACGTGGCCCCCAAAAACTCGAAAAAATGAGCCGACTTGAAAAAATGTTTTTTATTTTTCAGAGCATTTTCAGCAGTTTACCTTAAATTCGAACTCCAAATTTTTAAAAACAAAATGACGGCTCTAATGAGGCGTATAAAAACAGGAAACAAAACAGCTCATTTAAAAATTTTTAATCTAATTTCAAAAAAAAAAAATCAGGGGCTCATATATTTCGCCAAAAAACTAAAAAATAGTTAAACAAATTAATTATTCAATGGTTAATAAGAAGTAGTATTATTACAGATAATATTGAGCTTATGAAAAAAAACAAGAACGAAGCCTTTGAATTATTTCAAGACATTGGAGTTGCCACTTTTTTTTTGTGTTGAAAATTTAGCTTTAAAATTTAAAAAATTTGGCTTGAAAACCTACTGAACAGTAAATTTCGTTCGGTTTGGACCATCATCGTCTGAAGAGCATCCTAAGTCAGACCAAATAATAATAAGTAACAATAATAAGACAACCAATGTCCTAAAGACATTTTCAGGATGTGTTCGCGACATCAAACGTTTTCAGAAAATGATTTGGCCTGCCTTAGGACAATTTATGAAACGTTCTAATAATGTCTTCTGAACTTTAGGACCAAAGAAAATATCCATTTAAGACTGTTGGATTCAAGCTCTAACCTCGAAATTTAATACGTTCAGTTTAGTCAAAAAGTACTAGCATTAAATATGTTTTACATGCAAATTGATACTTGTTTTTCAAATAAAAGTATGTGTGCATATGGAAAATCTGTTTATTTAAATATTTTTTGTGTTTTCATTCAAAAATTTCATTTTACGAAAAAATTATCAAATTGAACAGCTTTTTTCTCGGCATACACTCTTCGCAAGTTTGAGCGCGCCTAGGGCGCGCTTCTGTTGGAACTTGTGCTTCGCGCTCGATAATGGGTACCCTCGTGCTTAGCGCCAGGATATTGATTCTTTGCACTTGGAATGCTTAAATGAAACTTCATCAAAAACATCTCTTTTAGATTCAAGTATTTATATGCGTCTTTATATTCTGAATTTTCTGCGTAATTAAGTATTGTTAAAGATTAAGTTGCTCAAAGCTCTGTAGGCTTTAAGGTACACATTGTCATCATGAGACTCGCGCTGCGCGCTCAATTTTTGACAAAAATGTTCAAATGTATATTTATTTTCTGAATTACCTTACAATAAAAAACTGAAATCCTTTCTTCAGACATGTTTCCTTATCTCGCGTTGTTATGCAAAAAATAGGATTTTTGTTTTCATATTATTTTTGATGGATTCAAAAGGAATATCCTATAAGTCTTCTTTTAGATTTTTTACGTTTTTTGCGTCTCTTGGCGTAATATTGGAATTTTTTATTTTTTCATGTCAATTTCGATAAATAAATTAAAAGCCAGGAATTCTGTGAGAAAATAGTTCAAAGAAATATTGTAGAACTTTTTAAACGCTGAAAATCGTCGACAAACTTTTCCCCATATTTTACGTCGTTTGGCTAAAAATGTGAATTTCCGACTTATTTCATAGTATTTTTGATGAATAAAACCAAAATGACAAGTCCGATTGAAACTGGATAAAATAAGATTTTGTAGGACTTTTCAAAAGCTATAATTTCCCGGACGCAATAAGGGGACGAGCGCTCCAAAACGCGAAAAAGTATTGTCCAAACGTCTTGTGATATCCTAATTTTAAAGTTAAAAAAATTTAATTTAATATAATATGGGCTTCTAGAGAATGACAAGACGGAACTTTTTTCTATTTAAAGTTTTTATCCGATGTATATTCTTAATAATATAATTGAAAAGAGGATGAAAAAATTTCGCCAAATTCAATTATTTTTCGAAACATAAATCGTCTCCACTCTGACAAATATTATTGAAACTGTTTATAATTTGGTATACATACGCATTATACCCTAGCGATGCCTACAAAATGATGAAAAAAGTTAAAAATGCCAATTGTTTAATAATAATTAATTGCAAATGGAGACCTGACGGTGAGCACGTTTTTTAGCTTTGGCGAAGAAAAGTATCGAAGGAACTTCAGAGTTGAAACAACTTCCAAGGACAAATTTGTTCCTTACTATTGGAGAAAGATTTCTGGAAATTTTTCGATCGATTTATTGAAAATTGGCGGAAATATCCATTTTGTAAGAAAGCACGCGACGGCGTCTACGATTGCATCGTTAGCAGATTCAAGCGCTTCTCAACGTTAGTACTCTCGCCTTTACCCTCTCCTATAAAGGTCTCGTCTTTTGAAAATTATCATTAAAAAAACCTGCCCTTTCCCCCAATTATTAGGAAATCGACGGCTTTATATTTTTGGACATTTCATTGTTTTCAGTGAATTATAAAATAACTGAAAAGAGGAAAATTTGTGCTTCGCAAGTTGTTCCACCCTTTATTCTGTTTCCTTCGTTTTAGTAATAAACAATGTAAAGAAACCGTCTAGTGTCT
The DNA here is from genome assembly GCA_932195095.1 of Andricus curvator. Lineage (NCBI taxonomy): Eukaryota > Metazoa > Arthropoda > Insecta > Hymenoptera > Cynipidae > Andricus > Andricus curvator. The sequence goes on from CAKNYM010052466.1 coordinate 519,413, forward strand.
TTGTTTTGGAATTTTCATTGAGAAAAGGGTTCAGTGTCCCGAATTTTCTCGGACTGTGCAAATCGCTCTCTGATTGATTAGATCAAATTGAATATTATATTTTTCTTTTTTTCACTGTCAAACAATATAATTAAAAATTTCTAGTTATTTTTAAGTTTTTGAATTATGTCAGAACTTCAAGTAGGCCATAAGAGGCTTCGTGACGGAAGCAAGTGGAAGTAAAATGTGACAAAAGATTGCAGGAACAAGGTAATGCAAGAATGATATCTTAATTATATTTAAAATATTTAAATTAATACAATCATTGGTATATTGAAATGTTAAATTATTCAATAAATTCTAAAATTTTCGTTAGGCGTGTAAATTAAAATTTGTTAAAGGACCCCGCACGTAAAAGTGACAGCTTTGATAGGTCCTAAAGAAGCGTTTCCTATGAGTGAGGGGTGAGGTGATCTAAAATTCTTTATTTTGAATTTCTAAGCTCTCATGTCCCCAAATTTGATATTTAGAAGTTCCGTAAACCCCATCAAGCTTAAAATGTATATCTCATAAGAACAAATATGTTTTTGTCAAGTTTTGGACGGAATCATCAAAATTAGGGATATCAAGTTGCCGTTCAACATTTCTCTTCACAATTAGTTATAGAATTTAAAAATAAATTTAATTTTAGAGCTTTATCATCATAAACCTATTTTATTATGCTTAAAAAAATCCACATAATTGATCAATTGAGTTTTGCGAGTTTTTGGCGCTAATTTTGAAGAATGATGCTACAAAGTTCCGTTTTTTTTTCTAAAATTTTTAATTTTCTCTCAACTTTTCAGTTTAAGTGAGGTAAAAATCAATTTATATCAATACAATATTTGTTTAAAAATCTATTATTGTTCATAACATTCTTCACTTACAGTAATGCTAGAAAGTTGCGGTTTTTCGGAAATTTTGTATTTTTTTTCTGAAATAAAAACGTAAAAATTATTCATTCATCTCTTATTTCATACTTGACAATTTTGTTGAGACCTGTTTTTAATTTTTTTATATGTGCGTACATTAATAAAATTTTCTTTTCTCAAGGGAATAGGGAAGGGGGAGGGCTCATAATAAAAAGTGTGCAGTTACAAATTTTCATTTCAGGGTCTGCAACAAATTTCATGTTATATTTCAAAACAGAACTTTTACAGTTTATTCACTGACCTACTCCTAGTCATTCCATTTTTTTTCTTTCTGTTGTAAGACATCGTTTTTCTTTAAATTAATATTTTTTTAAATTATTCCCTTCGTTGTTTATTTATTATTTCTTCAAAACTAAAAAAATTTCAAGATTTTGGAAAAAATTCAAGTTTCTAGCATTATTCTAAGAGAAGATAGTTATTAACAATAATAAATTAACTAAAAAGTATGTACGTTAACTTTTATTATTTATTACCTCACTTTAAGGAAAAAGTTTGAAAGAAGTTTAAATATCTTAGAAAACACGGCAACTTTGTGGCATTATTCTAAGAAAATATTGCTCCAAATAATAATACATTTTTTACGCAATTACTTTTTGTTAAATTATTTTTGTTAGACTTATTTTATCAGAAGTATAAACTAAAAAATATGTTAACACTATATGTATCGATTCAAAGCCATTTTCTCAAACATTTCGTGCGGAGCCCTTTCAAAAATTTTAAATAATAATAAAATTTGTCATATTTATTTTAGGGACTAGACTACGTTTCACAATCAGGAAAATCTATCCTCAAACAAATTTTACTCAATTCGATTCCCGCTGCAATAAGAAATGTTTCTCGATAATCGACGTTTCGGAACAGAAGAAATTCCACGATTTCTTTTGGAGTTTGGGTGATTATCTATCCTAAAACGTTTTAATCAGTCCACTGATTGAGAAAAAAAATTGTGCGAGCAATAGCAATAAAAATAGTAGCATTGCAAAGTGGATCTATTATTTTGCAAGTACGAGGGTCAACATTGTTTGCAAACAGTTTGTTCTCTCAAGTTTTCGGTGTAAGTAGACGAAGATTATAAACCGAACAAAAGATAATTTTAAGCAATGAGACTCTTGAACATAATCGAGGAAAGCATAGTAATCACGCAGTGAAAATAACTGATGATATAAAAGCATTAATTCTAATACTGAATTATTTTTAGTCCTCAGATTTAACTCTTCATGAGTGATACTACTTGTTTTTGGATTATTATGCGGCAATTACAGGAAATATGGAAGTTCCGATAAACCAGTCTCTGCATATGATGCAAACGAAATCAAGATCCAAGATTTTTTAGATCATAAAAAGTGGGTAGAAGAATATAGGATGTTAAAAACAAAAATGTTACAAACCAACAATGTCTTGCATCTCGAATTTCATTTTGCTCAGAATCTTCCGCTCCCGAAAATTCTTGTAAATGTACAGTTGTTTGACGTCTTTCGTGGCTTCATGTATTCAACATATACGTACATAGAAATTCAAATAGCTATATGTTTCACTTCTTAGAAGGCACGTTAAATGAAGGCGCAAACACGGTTTGTAATTTAGTCCACAAAATTTTCTTGTTCTCTGACGCCACTGGAGGACAAAATAGAAATTATTTGATGGTTTTCTTTCTATCACTTTTAGCAATAAAATATCAAACAGAAACCTAGTACCCAGTACGTGGACATTCTTATTGCATATTTAAAGCCAATTTTGGATTATATGGCAAAAAAAAAATAAAATGAAAGAAAGAATCGAAACGAAGTGGGACGATGGTTGTGGGGGTTCGGAACCCACCTTAAACTTTAGGTCCCCCTCCCACCACCATGAAAGTGTGTGGGGGGTGTGTAAAGGAATAGGGAAGAGATACAAGAAAAATGTAAACCCTTAGGGGACACATTAGAAGCTTCCATTCCGAAGAAAGAATCGAAACGGTTGAAGAGTACGTCCAATTAATCAATAATTCCAGAAATAATCCCTTCACGATGGGTAATGTGTCACACAGAAAAAAATGTAATCTTTACAGCGATTTCAGAGTAATCTTTACCTGCAACAAAAATTAACTTCACGTGTTAAAATTTGCGCACCAAATAAGAAATGGTTACCATGTCAACTCTATTAAATCTTGTTTTGTTTCGATGCGAAAAAATTCAACTTTATCTACTTGAAAATTATCCATAACAAAAATTCAATTCTGTTTTGTCTGTGCAGACAAAGAGCTTCAGGATTTTGAGAAACACCCGGAAATGAAACAAGACCTGGCAAATATCAAAATCAGTCAAGCTATTAAAATTGATTACTTTTCCAATGTTAAAATAGACGTTTATTACGCGTATGATAAGAAACATGTCACATTTTCAGCAACAAACATTGATTGTTTCGATTCCCTGGAAAGTGCTCCGTCAGCTGGAGGTGTTGGAATAACTCAAGAAAAATTAAAATACATCGAAAAACTATTGAGTTATCTAAGTTCAAAATCTCGTCCATTTTACAATAACTTGATGAAAAATACACTGATAAAACAAGCTAAGAAAAGCAAAATTGTGAGTAATGTTCAAAACTTAGATTGCTTAGCATCTTCAGCCAAAGAACTACACCAAAGTTATATAATTATATATATTTTACAAAGCAGTAAAATTCATGATAGATGATCTGTTAACAAGCAAGTGATAACATTTTTTAATGTAGCCTAAAAAAGATTTAGCAATAATAAAATGTGCATATAATATTAATTTTTCTGTGATAAAACGGTAAAGAAAATGTATGACAAATTGTTGAATTTACTCATCCGAAAAACTACACCGTAATATATAATTATATAGATTTCAGAAAATAGTAAAATCCCTGATAAGTTATAATCTGGCAAGAAAAGGTGATTATATTTGTAGACGGCGTCGCGTGCTTTCTTTCAAAATGGATATTTCTGCTAATTTTCAATGAATCGATCTAAAAATTTCCAGAACTCTTCCTCCAATAGTAAGAAACAAATTTTTCACTGGAAGTTGTTTCAACTCTAAGGTTCCCTCGATACTTTTCTTCGCCGAAGGTAAAAAAACGTGATTATCGTCAGGTCTCCATTTGCAATTAATTATTATTAAACAATTGACATTTTCAACTTTGTTCTTCATTTTGTAGGCATAGCTAGGGTATAATGCGTATGCACACTATATTTCGCATAGTTTCAATAATATTTGTCTGAGTGGAGACTATTTATGTTATCAAGAATAATTGAATTTTTCGAAATTTGTTCATCTCTTTTTCAATTATATTATTGAAAATATAAATCGGAAAGAAAAACCTTGAATAGAAAAAAGTTCCGTCTTGTCATTCTCTACAAGCCGATACTTTTTTTAATTTAATTTTTTGAACTGTAAAATTTGGATATCACAAGACGCTTCGACAATACTTTTTCGCGTATTCGATCGCTCGTCCCCTTATTGCATCCGGACCCTCACTTTTTCTCCTATTTTGCGTCTTTTGGTCCAAAATTGGAATTTTTTATTTTCCCACAGTATTTTCAATGAATAGAACCGAAATGAAAAGTACTATCAAAAAATGGCTAGCATAAATTTTGTAGGAGTTTTTGAAAGCTATAATTGCTCTTCAAGACTTTTCTTCGCATCTCACGTCGCGTCGTTTGGCTCAAAATTGATATTTTCTAGTTTTTCATAGTATTTTCGATAAATAATACTGAAATGAGTATTCAAACCCTTCAAAAAATCTTTTTGAAAATTTGTTTAGGTCTTTCGAAAAAATAAAACCAAAAAATCAAGTGTTATAAAAAAAGTATTGAGAGAAAAATTATAGATCTTTTAAAAAACTACAATTCTTCTCTAAAACTTTTTGACTTATCTGTCGTCGTTTGGCTTAAAATTATAATTTTCGACTTATTCATTTTCAATGCACAAAATAAAAAAAAAACGAGTCCTGTCGAAAAAGTTTACGGTTAAGATCAAAACTACGCGTCGTATCAAAATGTGATGTGAAAATAGAAATTTAAGATGTGTTTTAGGGGCACAATTCTTGTTAACCAATTTTTTTCGTAGCCTCTGTCGTTTTTCCAATTTTTTTTTCTTATTGTCAACGTTATTTTTCACGATTGAAACAAAAACTACGCATCTCATGAAAAAATGAGTAATAACAAATTTGTAGCTCTTTTTTGGGTCAACAACTTTTCTTTAATTATTTTTTTTATCTTGTGTTGTTGGTCCAAAACTTCAATTTTTGTATTTTTAATATTTTTTAACGAATTAAGAAAAACTACGCTTCTCATCAAAAAGTAATTGATAACAAATTTGTGAATCTTTTTTGCGTTCACAATTTCTGTTTGTTCAGTTTTTTCCGTATCTGGCATAGTTTGACCACAACATGGAATTTTTTGTTTTTCTTTATTTTTTGTGCGATCAAACTTTGAATTTTCGATTTTTAAAGAAAACTCAAAAAGTTGTTATGATAATATTGTTAGGCTTCCAAAAAGCAACGTTTTTTGTTCCTTGACATTTTTTTCTTTTTGTGCGTTGTTTGGCTCAAAATTATCATTTTCGATTGAATTTTTTAAATATTGTAAATGCTATCACTCTGATAATGTTCTTTTTATCAAAAGAAAGTCATTGAAGTGAATTGTTCGGCTTCCTAAGTACTACGCATAGCCGTACATTAAATTTTTAAATTTTGAAAAAAATGGTCTCGAAAATTTCGAAAATGCTCTAACGTTTTGAATTTTATCCAAAATGGCTAATTAACGAACTCGTTCCTTCTTTTAGGACCAGAAAAAAGTGTATCCAAGCTTGATTTGATCTGTTAATTTATTCGAGAGTTATCTTGTTTATGTACAGCCATGTCGGCCGTGACGGCCATATTCCTGTGGTAACCAATCCACCACTGTGCACGAATAAAAAAATTAAACTGTTAGCTTTATAAATAAAAAATATTTAAAGATCGCTGTATTGACTCTGTAAAGAACTTTGCTGTAGGTATACTTATTTTACATACCAAAAGTATAGTTCTAAAACTCCTAGTTCTGTTTAGAGCATAATTTAATATCTGAGAATTCTTGAACGAATAACATCAGTTAAATAAGTGTGTAAAGAACAGACTTGAATATCAGAAGGCAAGAATAGAACACTTCTTAGAGACATTAAACTCATAGTGATATCGACCAGAATGTGAATGCCAAAATGAAATTTTCTTAAAAAGAAAAAAAGCTTATGAATGTGTAAAAAACCAAATTGTTAAGTTAACATTATTTATGATTTTCAATCTTTTCGAACGAAAAAAATGGTTTGAGTTCTTAATTTCAACAGTGTTAAAATAAACATCAAAAATTAGAAATTACAGATCGTAAGTTCTTTGAACTACATTTCGTTTTTTGGAAAAACTGCTTTATTATAATTGAGTCAGGAGAAATACAATGTTACAATTTTTGCTCGCAATTTCCGATTTATTTCGTCATGCTTGAATAAAGCTTTTACAACAGTGTTTCAAATACCGTACAACTTCACAACAGAACAGACGTCCTGGTTTATGTCGCTTATGAATTCCAGGGTTACATTATGCTCGCCCAAACCACCATTGACGATTCTGGATAATCCATAAGGGGCATTGCTCTTTTGATCTTTCACCACAATCTGGGTAATATGATGGCAATCTGCTGGTAAATGGAAAATCTCCCCATGAGTGGTGTACCAGTTATTGTTTTTTGGTGCAAAAACGCCCCTTCGAAGAAGCAATTCATCTGGAGGTGTTCTATTTCCATAAGTAATGGTGTTATTTAATGGAAAATTGAAATAACCCATTGATAATCTTACATGAAAAACCAAAAAAATTACAAACATCAAACTGGATATTATCTTGCCCAACATTTTTGAATAATTTAAAAATGAGACGCACTTCTTTCTTATGTCAAATAAACAGAATTTGCTCCTTTGAAATTATCGCAATTTTTGCCACTAATTAAATAGAGACTGAAATACTTTGATAAATGTATCCACTTTTATATCAGCTTTTTCGAACTCGTTTATCAGTCTTTAAACATAATTTTCAGAAGCGAATAATCTTAAATCTTATTTCTCTATTATGACTTGTACGTTAAAGGTGATATCGCATTATGCTAACGAAAATTTCAGCTTAATAAACTGTATTAATTCAATTTCTTCATCGCTCAATTATAAATTATAGGTAGAATCCCATTTTTCATCTTAACCTCCATTGCGAAATTTTATTGAATCAAAAACTCCATTCTACGTATTGTATTAAACAAGTGTTTTGCGTTTCCAGGGAAAAATCTTCAAGGATTTTATCAATCTTTAAACACAGTTAGACGTAATGGATTTTTGAATATGTTCTCAATAATTTATAAGTCAGATAATAAATTATGAGAGTTTGCTGTTCCGTAAAATAAAAACCGAACCATATAAATTAGAGGAAAAATTTTACCATTTGTTAGATAAGGGCGAGGGGATAATTTAATACTGCTTTGAATTTTGTTATCATCCTGCAGAAAAATATTCACGAAAAAAATATTTTTTACAGTTTTTGAAATTGCTAGCACCGAAAAATTTATTCAATATTTTAATATGGCTCAGTTTTTACCTTATTTACTAAATATACTTGTAGATTTATTCATCCACTATTCAAGATTTGAAGATAGATTAAACAGGAAATGAAAATATCTAAATGCTTTAGCAAATAATTTTAATCTTTTAAATTTTTATTAAATATATCAAGTTGAGTGATTCAATAAAAGATTTGAGAAAATTGTATAATCTCATTTTATTAAATTTTAATTAGCACTCATTGTCTCAATCGTTCTTCAAGCACTATAAAATATAATTAATAATCATAAATTAAAATGAATATTAGAATGTATAAATCAGCTTTCATATAATTTTAATTTTGATTTGAAATGACTTTCAGTATTCATTATTCAGATTACTTTTATTTAAATATAGAATTTTATTCCAGCAGGAATTTTGAAAATATAGAATAAAAAATTATTCAATTCTTAAGATTTATATTTTTAAGGTAGGTATGTGATTTTGAATATTGTTCTGTAATATGTAGATCAACTTTGAAGACTTACAATTGAAAATTCTTCGATTTGAACGATTTTCAATTTTTTATTCTTCAATTTTAAAGATTTACAATTGGAAATTCATTAATTTGCAATGTTTACTCGTATAGTTTTATACGGTGTAATTTTGAAAGTTTTGGTTTTGAATAGGTATGTAGTTCAATTTTGAAGATTAACAATGGAAAATTTTTCAATAATTAAGATTTTTATTTGAAGACTCTTAAATATATAATGTGTCTAATAGAAATTGATGCAATTATGAAAAATTTTGTTATTAGTTTAATATTTAAGATTTTAAAGTAAAATTTATTCAGTTTTACATGTTTGCAGCTGATAATTCTGCAGTTGTGAACAGTAAAAATGATAGTGTTGATTTCTTATTTATAAATTGTTCTAAATTTTTATAGTTGTAACATATATTTCGTTATATAAAATGACGAATGGTAATTCAGATGTTTCAGGTAGGAAGTAGATAAATTGTATTCTATAAGACACGACTGAAAATATTTGAAAAAATTACGTAACAACGATTTTGTTACGATTTCTTACATGGGGAGAGGGGTAAACGATTGACAAAAAAATGTGTTACGTAATTTATGGATGACTCCTTATAGTTCGAAGCCTCATCAAATATTGGCATGTCATTTACAATAATTAAACTAAGAACATAATAAAATTCCTGCAATGAAAAGGAAAGAAAGTTAAAAAAAAATTCTTTAAAATGATCAAAAAGTGAATCTTGCGAATCTTGGCAACCTATAATGACAAAAATTATGAATTGAAAAAAAACACAAAAGCCGAACTCCCTTGTATATTAGTACAAATCTTTTAAAAAATACGATTCCGTAATCAGTATTTAATTTCAACTAATGCAATAATTTTATTGTAATAACTAAATACAGACGTTTTTAAAACCTTGCATTTTCGAATTATGTCGACAAAATTTAGAAAAGTAGATTTGAAAATTAGGCTAATTACAAACCTCCCTTTATGAGTAAGCGATTCTTAGAAGTTTAACATCAAATAAAACTTGACGAACCAAAACCTTTCGGCGTTCACCAAATCAGTTTTTAAACTTATAAATAATTCTTTTCCCTATTTACCATAAAACTGATCATGAATCATAGCAATATAAATAATATTTACAAATAATCATTATTATAATAAAATAACAAATATTGAACAAATATAATAAATAATAAAATAAAGTAATATTATACTATAAAATAATAATGTTTATAACAATATTCATACATACCTGGACAGCCCCATGTAGGCAGGTTCGCACAAAAAAATGCCTCCGACTTATTCTACTGTAATTTACTTAAGTCTGAGATTTTAAAATAAATAATACAAACCTTTTTCATATAATTTTAGGATGAAAAAAATTATCATAAACTCTCTCTTACTCTTATGGCATTCATATCGTAAAATTTCAACATTTTCCCAACTAAAGTCTCACAGTCTACCTTATCTCAAGAGAAATAAAATATCACACTTTTTCCTGAAAATTTGACTTTTATTTTTTCATAATTGAATCAAACAGATTTCATCAGTTTTTGAATTGATTCTAAACATGCTGAATGCAAATGATTTTTTTTATATAAAACTTGGTTCAAATACCGTAGACCTCTACCAAAAAATTGACTGGATAGTTGAATGGGCTCCTGCACTTCAGAGATACTTGTCTGTATCTCGGCCCACCATCCACAATTTTGCATTTTCCAAATGGAGGGTAGAGCTTTTGATCTATAATAGTAATCTGAGTAATATGATATGTTTCTAAAGCAAGACCGTAAGTTTCCTTGTGAATGCGAAACCCGTACTTTTTATTGGGTGCAGTTATTCGGGTTCGCAAAAGAACGTCGTCGCCAGGCGCTCTGTATCCGAAAATGGTCGTTCTTTTTGAGAAACATTGGAAACAACCCAATGATGGTATCACATTAAAAATCAAAGTGGACACAAAAACCAGACTGTAGATCACCGTGTGCATCGACATATTTTACGTATTCCAGAATAAGACTCGGTTATGTTTTTTTTAAATATGGAGACTTAACTTTTTTTTCTCACGAATTTATCACCGACTGTATCATACTGCAATCAGTATGACCATATTTAATACGAGATTTTTCTAAGACTGCTTATCAGTTTTTAAAAATATTGGCAAACATGATAAACTTATGATGTGTAATAAATTACTCATTCAATAATACCTCAGATGCGTACTACTCTAATTAATAAAAAGATAACAACACGGAAAGAAGGGCCTAGGGTTTAAGCATGCAAATATTGCACCGGTACGTATCAAGCCTATATTGGCACCATATATTTATGAGAATAAAAAATCCTCCAAATGTTAAGCTTAAAATTTTATTATTTCGGGATTTACGGAGGGTAGAGAAAATTGAAGAATTGCATTTTTCTCGTAAACGGAAGAATAAAAAAAGAACAAAGCAAGAAAACAAAAATAAGACACAATTCGAAGAAGTTTTATAACGAATACATCTGCAAAATTTTTATTTTCCAATTTAAAAAAAATTATGTTTGAGAGTGCCAAATTTTACCCCAAATAATGAAAAAAAAATCACGGTCATAACTAATTCTATTCTCGTTCTGTTAAAACCACGTATACTAACGTATTTTGAAGTGCTGATTACGAATGTAACCTCGAAAATTCTCACAAATGAGTTGTCAAGGTCAATTCGAAAAAATATTGATCAAATTGCCAAAAATAGCAATTATTGGCAATTTTAAGTTGAATACAATTCTAATGTTTCAAATTAATCAACAATTCTTGAAATTTATAAAATAATTAAAATCAATTAATATTCAACATTAATTATATCTATAATCGATTCAAATCTCTTTCATTCTAATGCGTTTCATCTTATATTGATTCTGTTTTAAATTTCATTCGAAAAAAAGTTGTAAAGAAATATAAATCTTTTTTAAAATCTTTTTGGTTAAAGCATCAGACCGGAAATCTGAAAGACCTGGTGTTCGAATCCTAGCGGAGGTAGAGAGATTTTTTTCACAACTTATAAAATTAACAATCAATATTAATAAAATATTGATTTTAGACCTAGTAGACAAAAAACATTAACATCATATTATTTACTATTTTTCGCTGATCAAAAACTATAACACCAATTATTATGAATTTTTTTGGCTCTCCCGACTGATATTATACTCTTGGCCTGAAAAGAAGGGTTTGCAATATGTTTCAAAACATTTACTCCGAAATTCGCAAAACTCATAGGTTTTCACGACTTATATTTTGTTTATTAAAATCGTTTTTAGCGCTTTTTGAGGAAATCTTCTTTTTTATTATCATTTCCCCTTCATAATTTGCAAAAAAATGTAATTTCGAGGGTTATGTTTTGAAAAATTTTATTTCACATAGGAACCAATTTATGGTACTAATTTGGGTCTGACACGCACGCAACTTTTAGGTTATTATTGTTCATGTCAAAAATCCGTGGAAGATAAAAAGCGAAAAGCTTCGACATTGTATTTTGTTGGAAATCCTGGAGGGGGTAAGGAAAATCAAGAAAGTAATTTTGCTCAAATACGTCTCAACTGACCAACAAAGCAACTACAAATTTTCTTTTCAAAATTTTCTTCAACCATGACGCACAACTTAAATTAATTTGTGAAAAAAATATGTTCAAGTAGACAACTTGTTGCCCGCCAATTACATTCTTTAGAATATTATCGTCTGATGATGATATTTCTATTTCTTTCCCTCTTGCCCCATTTGTTGAAGGAAATAATTAACATAGCGAATTATAATTTACCCTGTGAGTTCTAGTTCTGCATTACCCACGATCTTTAGTTCCGTTAAGTGGGGGCGCCACCTGATGGTACACTTTCTACTACAGTGTCGGTGGCGCAACGTCTGACCAGAGCGGCTCCTACCACTGGGTGCTCGGAGCACTTCACAGGCTACGCGCTACGCAGTGGTCAATGCCGTTTTGGTCAGACACCGGTCTATCTCCAGCTTCCGCGTGAAGTAATATAACTGTACGATGCTGGAAACCTCATTTTCATTTTGTGGTTTTTTGTCGCTTGCGGGCTTTTTCCCACAAACATAAATTTCACATTAACTTTTCTCTCACGTAAAATTTTTCTCAGATTATGTAATAATGCCGAACCGGGTAACGCACAGCAACTTCTCTTAGACTGTTCAGTTCGGGGAGATAACTAATCCTACTATCGGCGAGAAAATTCGAGTCCCCTGGCTTTGACGTTAAAAAAGTAAGTGAAGAAAAAATGGTAGCTCAATGAATGAAGGATCATTTTAAAGGCCAAAATGTTGTACCTTAAAGAGCCTGAAACGAATATTCCAAAAAAATTTGTATAACTTACCGACTCGTAAATCTGTTAAAAAGTAGGGAAATTTGACACCTTTTGACACCTTTTCATTCAGCTTTGGAACATAGTCTCTTATTGAAAAAATAATAGGAGAAATCTGAAAAAATTCTTGATGGTACCTTAAAAATTTCGAAACAAATTGCCGTTGAGAAATTTGCAGAATATAACAAATTCTTCGTCTTTTGTACATAAATGTACAACTGTACTATCTTTACTTCTAATGAAGATAATGGAAGTGATTCAAATAAGATGTAGTAAGTTCAACTATTTGTAATTATTTACAATTTGAAAGAAGTATGTGCTTCTTTTTCTCTTCGGGCAAATTGGGATATTTGAATACAGTTTTTTATACTGAAAAGAAAGTGTAAGAAACCAGCGGGGTGCCTTTTTTTCATGGGATCGTCCTCGTCCTTCCTCAGCAAAATTTTGGAAGCACATGCTTAGGAAAGACGAGGACAATTCCATGAAAAAGGCACCCCGCTGGTTTCTTACACTTGCTTTCCAGTATAAAAAACTGTCTTCAAATATCGAAATTTGCACGAAGAGAAAAAGAAGCACATACTTCTTTCTAATTGTAAATAATTACAAATAGTTTGACTAACTACCTCTAATTTAAATCACTTCATTATCTTCATTAGAACTGAAGATAGAACAGTTGTATATTTATGTACAAAAAACGTAAACTTTGTTATATTCTTCAAATTTGTCAACAGCAATTTCTTTAGAAATGTTTGAAGTACCACCATGAACCTTTTGAGATTTTCTCTATTATTTTTTCGATGAAAAACTATGTTCCAAAGTTCACTGTCTTTAAAAGTTTTCAAATTTCCCTACTTTTTATCAGATTTTCGGGTCTGTAAGCTATACAATTTTTTTGGCATATTCGTTTTAGGCTCATTAACGTGCAACATTTGAAATGACCCTTCATTCATTGAGCTACCATTTTTTCTTCACTTACTTTTTTGACGTCAAAGCCAGAGGACTCGAATTTTCTCGCCGATAGTAGTTGTGCGAATGGCTCGGCTTTGCCGCGCCATCCGCCACCCACGTTCATTGGATCCTACAACATGAGGCGATGGTTTTAGCCCCCTCTTGCCCAACCTTTTTTTTAAGCCTTTGATTGCAACAAGGCTTAGCGGATCACGCTACCTCACACATCCAGAACTGGAAAACAGACCTGAAGAGTTTCCTAAATCGAAAAGAGAAAGAGATTGCTTTTTTCCTTTTGAACCCCTCTGCATACGTAAATTTTCTGCGCTAAACTTCCTTCTCACCACGCGTGTTTTCATCGAGTCTCCTCATCGTAGGAAATCCACAAGAATCAAGCGTCTAAGTCCTGGCAGCCCCCCCCCCCTACTTCTGGAGGTATAAGAGAATTGTTGAACCTGATTTTTTAATTAGGTTTTCAATTTTCTTATAAATAAACAAATATGACGAAAAAAATGGCCATTTTTTCTATTTGACGTTACCAGTGCTCGTCAATAACAGGAAAATTGTTGAAATCGCCCGAGTTTCATGAATAAACATCAGTTAAAGATGTTCCAATATTATAGAATAAGGAAAAAAACTTTATAATCAAATTATCTGTTGAAAAAAATGTTTTCTACGATTTTCCATAATTATACGTTTCTTTAAGTTATGTTGCAAGAAATTTGAATGAAAACAATGTAGTAATGAAAAAATTCTCCCTCCAGATAATGCTTGTTTATATAATCAACAAATTTAATGAACAAATGCATTAATCAGGCATTTTTCGAAAGAAAAATTTGGTTTTTTCTACGTCGATTTTTTTTAATTTGGAACTTCATGATAATTTTAGCAAAATTCATAATTTTATAATTTTTTTTAACAAATTTAATAAGCAAGTGCATTATTCGGGCACTTGTCGACAGAAAAATTCGGTTTTTTTAAGGCCAGTCTTTTCAGTTGGGAACTTCATCACAATTTCAGCAACATTCACAACAAGTTTATAAATTTTATGATTTTTCAAAGAAATTTAATAAATAAATGCATTATTCAGGCATTTGTCTACAGAAAAATTCGTTTTTTTCTATGTCAATTTTTAGAAATTAAATTTATTCAGTAAAAAAGATCTTCTTCTTTCACTCCGCTGGGATTCGAACACCAGATCAACTGATTACGGGTCGGGTGCTCTAACCATTGAGCTACTAGAGAGATCAGAAGAAGAATCCCTTTTTCTGAAATACTCTTCATTATGCAAGATGTTATATAAGAATCAATTTTTACTAGGAATCTGTATTATCATCGAAGATGGTAACGATCAATCCGAAGAGAAATCCTTTCACACACAATGTGAAAATGGAAATCTACAATATCGATCCAAGTTATATCCTCTAATACAGAAAATATTTAACGTCCTCAGACTAGGTGGAGTTATAAATTAAAATTTGTATGAAATTAAATTTATTCAGAAAAAAAAGATCTTCTCCTTTCATTCCGCTGGGATTCGAACACCAGATTAACTAATTTCCGGTCAGGTGCTCTAACCATTGAGCTACTAGAGAGATCAGAGGAAGAATCTTTTTTTTTTTTAAATACGCTTTATTTTGCAAAATGTTATATACAAGTCAATTTTCACGAGGAATCTGTATAATCATTGGAGATGGTAACGATCGATCCGAAGAGAAATCCTTTCACACACACTGTGAAAATTGAAATCTACAATATCGATCAAAGTTATATCCTCTAATACAGAAAATATTTAACGTCCTCAGACTAAATCGATTTATAAATTAAAATTTGTTTGAAATTAAATTTATTCAGAAAAAAGATCTTCTCCTTTCACTCCGCTGGGATTCGAACACCAGATCAACTGATTTTCGGTCAGGTGCTCTAACTATTGAGGTACGAGAGAGATCAGAGGAAGAATCTCTTTTTCTGATATACGCTTTATTATGCAAGATGTTATATAAAAATCAATTTTTACTAGGAATCCGTAAAAAAAAAATTTTATTCATAACTCCATCTAGTCTGAGGACGTTAAATATTTTCTGGATTAGAGGATATAACTTTGATCGATATTGTAAATTTTCATTTGTACAGTGTGTGTGAAAGGATTTTTCTTCGGATCGATCGTTACCATCTCCGATGATAATACAGATTCCTAGTAAAAATATGTCAAACTTTTTAATTAGGAACTTCATGAAAACTTCAGCAAAATTCATAATGTTTTGATCAATTTTATTATTTTTTAAAACAAATTTAATAAACAAATGCATTATTGGGGCATCTGTCGACTGAAAAATTCTCTTTTTTTCGATGTCAGACTTTCTAATTGGGATATACATAATAAATTCAGCAACATTCATGATGAGTTGATAAATTTTATGATTTTTTTAAACGAATTTAACCAACAAATGCATTATTCGGGCATCTGTGGACGGAAAAATTCGTTTTTTTCGATGTCAGTCTTTTTAATTGGGAACTTCATAATGATTTCAGCAAAATTTATTATTGGTTCATAAATTTTATATTTTTTTAAAAACACATTGAATAAACCAATGCATTAATCGGACATTTGCCGGCAGAAAAATTCGGATTTTTCAATGCCAGTCTTTTCAGGTGGGAATTTCATGACAATTTCAGCAACATGCATAATAAGTTGATAAATTTTATGATTTTTTTGACAATGAAAAAATTCATTAATAAGGCATTTGTCGACAGAAAGATTCGTTTTTTTTCTATGTCAACTTTTTTAATTAGAAACTTTATGAGAACTTCAAAAATTTTTTTTTGTTTTTTGATCAATTTTATTACTTTTCTAAACAAATTTATTTAGATTAATGATGGTGTTTTGAGCGATGTTGTTTGTCTGAGTGATATAAATTTATAATAATAATATAGGTATTTTTTGACATACTTCAGACCAATTGAAAGGTGATTAGTTGTTGAATCCTTTATTGCACACTTTCAGTAGCCAACGTTTCGAAAACATATGTTTTCCTCATCAGGACAAAAAAAATTTTGAAGTTCATCAACATCTCAAAAATTTCTATAGATTCCTATTCCTCTTCTTCATTGCTTAAAAATCTTCATTTTCCAGGTTAATTTTGTTAAAAATTATTTATTACTTTGAATTGTTTTATTTATTCTAAATATCATGCTTACAACAATAATAATTTATTTAATTTAGTTAAAATTATATCGGAGTCATAACAATCGCCTTTATTTGACAGGCAGGATTATATTTGTTATATTCAAAAAGAAATTCTTGTTACGATTCAAAAAAATAACTGTTTAAAAAATTTTTTATCTGATAGTGATTATTATTTTAATTGTTTCTTGTTGTGAGATTCACAATATTAAATAAATTATTCTCACAGGGGAAACATGCTGGTCACTTGGTAAGGAACTTAAAAAGATCAAATGACAAGAACTATGTCTAGTACCAGGAGAAGAAAGAAGTGAAAAAAAACACGAAAAGTTGAACCAAAAAGTTCAAAGCGACTATGTCACAAAGTTAATTATAATGCCTACAATATTATACAGGTTCTTGATGAAGAATTATGTGATTTTTTAGATCCTCTTCTAGAATCTCTTGGTGAAGAAAAATTCGATGTCTCAATCGAATTCATTGAGAATGAAGAGGACTTAAGACCAGAAACTAAAACAGAATTAAAATATAAAATATAAAAACTGACACGTAAAAAAGTAAAATTACATTCAATGTTATGTAAACATTATTTTAATATAATTTGAGATAATTTTTTTTATCAAAATATGAATATGGTATTAAAATCCTGCGAATACTAAATCGTGATAATTATAAGCAGTAAGGACGAAAATTTTAATTTTTGAAACAATTTCAGGCAGAGCTGCGTTTCGAGATGTTGAATCGGTTTTAATGTGAAAGAGGGGCGAAATGCAGAGGAATTAGTTACATTTGTTATTACTAAATAATTCAATCATTTATATAAAATTAATATCTCGATTATACTTGTCGGGGTTAAGCCATAATATTTAATTTTTAAAATTGTCGCACATATTTTTCTATTCATCTAGTTTCCTTTTCTTCAGATAGTCTTTTACAATTAGATTGAAACTTAAAACGGTTGAGTGGTCTCCAATTTTATAGTGAAAAAGGTAGGACTGACATTTTTATAGACATTTCCTTTTCTTAATGCAATTTTTCCAATTATATATCTTTTTATATCGTATTTTTTTAAGTTCACCTAATAATATAATTTTTTTAACAGCGAATGGAATGAGAAAAATGGAAACATTTTTATATCATAATTTCAAGAATAATGATTTTTGAAAAAACAATTTTTTTTGTGCCTACTGAGATAGACGTTAAAGGGTTGCTGTATAGAACTAGATATCCAATATTTTTACCAAAAATGTGTTTTTTTTTAATAAAAATGCTTTAAAAATCAAATACACATTGCGTTAAAAGGATCTGTCCAAAATCTTGTATTTCATATAGTAATGAAAAGATTGAAAATTTAAAACTAGATAACTGACTATTTATTTTGTATAATTATTGCAATGAATGGAGGAAGAGCTAGTAATCAATTTATATTTTTTTATTTGTTCAGGTGACGTGCATATATGCGGGTTTGATTGTCTGAAATTGAAACGTGAAGAAATTGAGGTTCTTTTTTATTATATAATTCAATGAGACTCATTACTGTTTATTACTGCGGAATTTAAGAAGTTTATTAATGCTTTTCAGGTGGTCCATGATATCTCAAGGAATTCCAGAAGATTTCAAGGAATTAAAGAAGACTTTGAAGAAATTACCTAGTACAATTTGAGACAGAATCTCAATTTTTAAGGGACTTCACAAGATGTTAAGCGAATTCGAATTAGATTTTGATCATATTCCTAGCTGTTTACGCGCCTTTATTTGTTTACATGCTTTGGCACGTGCGATAAATAATAATAAAAAGGTTTGTCGAGTAGTTCAATAAATAGATCACTTTTTTATAGTAAAATTGGCACTTAGAATTTATTAAAACTGACGTAATGAAATATGTTATATAATTAAAATTTTAGAGTGTTGCTTATAAGCCGGTCGTGAGAGTACTGACTCTTAGCTCTCTGTCATGAGTCATTATCGATCAGTTTAGAAACATATACATACACACAGTAATTTCTTATCCGTCAGTCATTTCTTTCCGTCTTTACGACCACAACCCGAACAATTCCATCATCGCCTGGTCGGCATTCAATCACCCTGCCTAACTTCCATCGCAACGGAGGTAGATTCTCATCTCGCAATACAACCAATGATCCTACTTTAATCAAATCTGCCGATCCCGTATTCCATTTAGATCGCACATTCATTTCGTTTAAATATTCGTTAGTCCAGCGCTTCCAGAAATCACGTTTCAATTTTTGCAAATGTTGCCACGATGAAAATCGACCTGTGACAACATCCGAGTAGTCAAGAGTCGGCAAGCTGTCAAAATTAGGTCCTATCAAAAAATGTCCCGGAGTTAGCGCACACAGATCCTTAGGGTCCGACGACATTGGTGTTAATGG
Organism: Andricus curvator; assembly: GCA_932195095.1. Taxonomy (NCBI): domain Eukaryota; kingdom Metazoa; phylum Arthropoda; class Insecta; order Hymenoptera; family Cynipidae; genus Andricus; species Andricus curvator. The sequence goes on from CAKNYM010052466.1 coordinate 538,337, forward strand.
CCGAGAATTCAGCACAGCTTCGATTTCGCTCAAATAGGTACAGAGCTCTTCATAAGTGAACAGTGTTTCGCCTATTGTTCTTACTGAGTGGTGTTTGAGCGACTTCACTGCAGCTTCCCAAATCCCACCAAAATGAGGTGTTCGCGGTGGCGAAAAATGCCATTTAATACCCTGATCGGTTGAATAATCTTTCGTTCGCTTATTATGTTTATCGGATTTGAGAAACTCTTAAAGTTCACCCAGCTGATTCCTTGCGCCGACAAAATTAGTACCGTTATCTGAATAAATCGCTTTGGATTTTCCTCGTCGAGCAAAGAATCGTCGCAGGCTCGCAATAAACATTTCCGTCGTCAAATCGCCTACCGATTGAATATGAACCGCTTTTATAGAGAGACAAACAAATACCGCAGCGTAGGCCTTGACTCTTCCTCGATTTCGCAAACGCTTCTCTTTTACAAAAAAAGGGCCACAATAATCAATCCCTACATTTTCATAAGGGCGCGCAGCCGTCACTCTAACCTTTGGTAGGTTTCCCATTACATATGAAGCTTCCTTTGGTTTTGCACGACAACATTTTATACACGAATGCACAACCCTTCGAACGGCGAGTCTTCCATCAATTGGCCAAAATTTTACTCTTACATTGTACAATGTTGCATTTTGCCCTCCGTCGTATAGCCGTTCGTGGGCGTCGCGGATTACAAGGGTAGTGAAAGGATGATTCTTAGGCAGTAGGATGGGGTGTTTCTGATCAACGTTGATGTCTGCGTTTTTTATCCTCCCCCCACTCTCAGCAGATCTTCCTTGATGAAAGGGCTCAGTTTTAAAAGTTTAGAATTCTTTGGACAGTTCTCATTTCCTGACAACTTAGTAAGCTCCTCCCCAAATTCCTCATTTTGAATCAGGAAGGACACTCTGTGCAATGCCTTCTGTATTTCGCTCGGCGACAACGCGACAGAAGGGTATGGTTGTCTGCGTATCTTCGGGGTAATACGCAGACAATAAGCCACAACATGCAGCAACTTTGTCAGGGATGAGAATCGGTTCCAAAGATCCGACCTTGACTTGCTACTGCAGGGCAGTAGAACGGTAGCTCCTTTCCGTTCAGGAACGTCTTCTTTACTAAGTTGACGCTGAGGCCAATGCGATTCCGGTTGAGCCCAGCCATTCCGGACCCTCCCTCCAGAGATTGTTTTCCAGGAACTCTTCCGGAAACTGTCTTCTCGACACGAAGTCTGCCGGATTTTCTTTTGTTGACACGTATCTCCAATCCTCTTTCTTAGTTAGGTTCTGTATCTCAGCCACCCTGTTTGCTACGAAGGTTTCATGCTGATGAGGCGATGAGTATATTCGATTCAGTGTTATTGTAGAATCTGACCAGAATCCACAACGGTCGAATTTAGTTTTGAGAGATTCCCTCACACTCTTCCAAAGTATCGCCAACAGAACTGCAGCACAAAGCTCTAACTTGGGCAAACTTACAGTTTTAACTGGCGCTACTCGAGATTTTGCACATAGCAAGATAGAATGATGTTGTTGACCTTTTGATGACCGCAGATAGATGCACGCTCCAAAGGCCTTCTCGCTTGCATCTGAGAATCCATGCACTTGGATGTCGTCTGCTTCAGGAATCTGTGTTGCTCTGGATGTCTTCCATTGGTTCAATAACTGAAGTTGGTGTTGGAAATTAAACCAGTCCCTAGCCATGTCAGCAGGAATCAGGTCATCCCACTGTATGTTGAGCTTCCAGAGCCCCTGCATCCGAATTTTTGCGTAGGTTACCACTGGGGCTATCAATCTCAGTGGGTCATAGAGCTGCGCAATCTGAGATAACATCTCCCTTTTTGTGATGTTATCCTGAACCGGCAATGCTTGAACATCAAAATTCAACGTGTCCTCCAACGAATTCCAGGCCACTCCTAAAGTTTTGCTTGATTGGTCAGGATCAAGTTTGAGATTAGTTTGCCCCGCACAGCTCTGCAGGTCCTTGATACTATCTTGATCATTTGAAGCCCACTTACACAGTCGTAATCCTCCTTTGTTCGTAACTTCTATTAATTCGTCGCGTAGTTTTTTTGCGTTTTCCAGTGAATCAAATCCGGTAAGCAGATCATCCACGTAGAAATCTTACTTAAACGCTGTGGCAGCAAGAGGCTGGTTTTCCAGACTCGTATCTCCAGAGTATCTTTTGATATTTCCTGTCCTCGGGGTGGACCCTGAACTGGCGGTACATTTTTTCAATGTCCGCAGTCAAGACGATTCTGTGTTGACGAAAACGCAGAATCTGGTTGAAGATAACATCTTGGATGGTTGAACCTGTCATCATAGTTTTATTTAATGAAATTCCCGTAGTGGTTGGTGATGATGCGTTATAAACCACTCGTAATTTCGTGGTGAGACTGGATTCTTGTACTACCGCTTGGTGCGGCATGTAGTAGCCTTCGTTGGTTGAGTCTCTGTTTAGCTCCATGTGACCTAGATCTTCGTACTCTCTCATAAAATTGTGATAACCTTGCTTTAGATCTGGATTCTTTGCTAGTCTTCTTTCCAATGCGAAGAATTTTCGTCGCGCCGTTTCGTAAGATGCTCCTAGCTCCTCTATTTCCCTCTTAAAAGGCAATCGTACAATGTACTTTCCTTGTGCGTCCCGGTTTACATTGGCAGAGAAGTGATTTTCGCAAGCTTCTTCTTCTTCGGAATAATGTTGCTTCTCTCCAAAGTCCTCCATTACCCAGAATTTTTCAAGCTTCTCCTCAAGGTCATGATGCTTTCTTATTATATGACATGTAATCTTTTGTTGATGTCCTCCCACGTTGACTTTGCCTGTCACGATCCATCCTAATCTAGTGTTTTGTAAAGACGTTCGTGGTATTGCCAATGCCATCCTGCTTGAGCCAAGCAATTCGTAGAATACCTCAGCACCAACCAATGCTTCCACTTCGCCAGGCTGATCAAAATTGGGATCTGAAAGTTTGATGTGTTTTGGGATTTTCAGGGCTTGTTTATTTATAGGGTAGGCTGGAAGCTTGCCTGTTATTGATGGAAGCACTAAGAAGGAAAGTTGTGTGGAATAGCTGGAAAATCTGGAATGTAAATTTGCGACGACCCATTCGCTACTAGCAACCTCCACGTTATTCACAGCCTCAACAGATACATCTAATTTAGTCTTTTTCAATTTTAAAAAGTTTGCTAACTTTCGAGTTATTAGATTTGGCTGTGACCCATTATCTAAAATGATTCTGCACGCATGTCTCATGCCCTTGTTATCCATCAAATCTACAATCGCTGTGGACAATAAGACTTTCGACGCATAAGACACATGCAAATTCGTAAGCTGATTTCTTTTACTCGTATTCTTTCCTTCTTCAGAATTAAATTGCTTTCGGTAATCGTCATGTAATAACGTATGATGACGACGATTACATTTCAGACAATTAGTAGATTGACATTCACTAATTCTATGATTTTGCCGCAAGCAATTCAAAACATAGACCTTTTCTCTTAACCACCTGCATTCGCTCGGTAACAGCTAATTTCAATAATTCAGGACATGAGTTTAAGAAATGATTGTTATTACAAATGAAACACGAATTGCTTGCTTGAGTGTTTATGAACGCTTTCGAAGAATGACCTCTATTCCCGTTAGACGACTTATTTTCAGAGTGAACATTGCTCTTGGAATGATCAATTGAACCCGTGTTTATTGATTCTAACATTTGGCATTTCGTATTTGAAAAAGTTGTCAATTCCTCGAACTTGGGCATTTCGTCCCCTTTTACCGACCGTTCTCACTCCTTCCGGGTCTCTTTATCTAGTTTTGTTACAATTAAATGAATGAGCAATGTATCCCACTCTTTGGTAGGCTGTTTGAGAGCTTCTAAAGCGCGCACGTGTCTTAAAGCGCTATCAAGTAAGTTTCTTAGAGCCGATAATTATCTTGGGTTGTTTCTAAGCTTTCGATCACTCGTGCCGCGTTTCCTTTCAAATATCTTCTTAAGAACCGAAGTTTTTGAATTGTAGGTATAGAGTCATCATCGTGAATGATTGCTGTAAAAGAGTCTCTAAAAGTTAACCATTCGTCATAGTCTCCGGAAAAGGTGGGAAGGTCGAGTTTAGGCAATGGAAACCGCTATCGTTGTGATGTAATTTCTGAAGAAGGAGTTCGCGCAACTAACTGTCGCAGTGATTCAAGTTCGCTATCACGACTGATACTTAATTCAGCTTCGAGCTGAATCATTCTATTTTGCTGGGCTGTTGACTCTGCGCTGCGTACGAGTGAGTCTACAGATGAACCGTGAGGCGAATTTTTATTTATAAGTTTTGAGGCTGATGGCGAGTATTTAAAATAATTATCCTCAAATTCGGTTCTCTCTGCCTCGTGATTCTGACTCGGCACCAGCAACTCCATGACCGTCTGAGATCTGTCGAATTCATCCCAAGACTCTTCGATTTTCTTTAAGCGTAGCTTAATTTCATCAACATCTACTAACTCTTCATTCTGATCGTTTACTATTTTTTCTAAAAAAATTTTAAATTTAGTTAATCTAGATTTGCAATTTATTTTAATTTGTCTTGATTTCTCAACTTCAGCCATATTAGTAATTTATCCGCGTTCTGGGATGAACTCGACTCGACAGCTGTTTATTTGATAACCGCTTATCAATAAATACTTTTACTTGAAATTACAGGTATACGATTGTTGATATTTGTTGACCTCGACGCTACTCAAAGCCTCTGCAACGTCTATGTTGTGTTTCACGATGACTTGTTCGACAATCCACTTGTCTAAATACCAAAATTGTCGTTGATTTCTTCACCAGATCCAATGCTTTTCGTTAGAATGTAACGACCTCAATGTAATGATTATTGGCTGCTTAAATGCAACCACCTCGCTGCTGATTATTGACTGCTAGATGCAGTCACCTCTTCTCGGTGAAGCCTTCAGTCTGTTTTTTTTTAGTTTTATTGCTGATATTCTCGATATTCGAGACCGTCAGTTCCATCAAAAGAGCACTCTCACTTCCAACTTACACTCACTGACATCCAATTAGAAAGGTCACTAGTTCATTGTTATATTTTCACGCGAGCCGTTATAATGTTACTTATCTCCGTGAAAATCCGTTTCGAAGGACCATGTTTACGCGCCTTTATTTGTTTAAATGCTTTGGCACGTGCGATAAATAATAATAAAAACGTTTGTAGAGTAGTTCAATAAATAGATCACTTTTTTATAGTAAAATTGGCACTTAGAATTTATTAAAACTGACGTAATGAAATATGTTATATAATTAAAATTGTAGAGTGTTGCTTATAAGCCGATCGTGAGAGTACTGACTCTTAGCTCTCTGTCATGAGTCATTATCGATCAGTTTAGAAACATATACATACACACAGTCATTTCTTATTACAAATTTCTGTTAATGGGACCTACATTTACGCAGTAACACTAGCAATTTGACTAAATTTCAAGGGACTGATGGATTTTAACAGATTTCGGAGGGTGTAGTAGTATTTTGAAAGATTTAACTGAATTTCAAAGGATTACCGAATTTTATATAGGGTTTTAAGAGATTTCAAGAAAGTTACAGGATTTGAAAGGATTTTCGAGGATTTCATCTGATACAGAAGTATTTTCACGAATTTTGCAGTCTATTGGGAGATTTTAATTTCATTTTGAAGATTTTCATAAGATTTGCATATATTTCAAAGGCTTTGAAGGATTTTAACACTCCATTACATGCGCTGTATCTGACAGATACATAGTTACGCGTTTTTCATCACTGGTTAGGCGCATGGTGCGGGACGTCGTCCAACTGTCTCCTATTCCTCAAACTCGTGTTACTCAACAGTTCTGTTGAGTTTTTTTTTTTTTTTTTTTTTTTTTGTTTTTTTGGTTTTTGGATTTCTTTTTTTTATATTTATAGCCTTCTTTATTTAACTGTGCACCTTTTCGCCCGGGAAATGCAAAAAATGCAGTTTTAGTATTTATTTTTTCAATTAACCGATTTGTGTATCTCACAGATATGGAATCGGGTAGTGTCACGCCTACCCTGAAAGGGAAATGACTTACTGGTATACAGATACGACGCGTGCATCGGTGTTCCACTAGGGGGTTGTTTCGATTATTTCACGGGATTTCAAAGGATTTTAAGAATGTTCCAAAGATTCCGAAGTATATCTTCGGATTTTAGATAATTTCGTCAAATTTAAACAAATTTAACTGACTTTCAAACGATCTAAAAATATGATGAACGATTTGCAGAGGTTTCGCAAAATTTTTGTAGCATTTAAAACATTTTTGTGGATTTTGATATATTTTACGGAATTTGAAGTGATTCAAAAAGATTCCCACGGATTTTAAAGATTGCAATGAATTTTAAAGGGATTTAAAAGATTTCAAGGGATCTCGTAATATTTGGGAATATTTCATGGAATTTCAAGGATATTAACGGAATTTCAAGGATATTGAACTATTTCCACATTTTTTAATGGATTATAAAGTATTTTTAAATTTCGAGCTGTTACAAGAATTTTATTAGTTTTTAAAAATCTAAGTGATATTAAGAGATTTTAAAAAGAGTTATCAATTTTAAAGGTCATTAGGGGATTTTGATGAGATTTCGAAAATTTGAAGAGATTAAAGAAGATTTGCAAAGATTTTGAAGTATTTGAATAAAAGATTTTTGAAAAAATCATGGAATTTCCAAGGATTTCAAAGGATTCCATGTGATGCTGAAGTATTTTCACGAATTTTGAAGGATAGCAGGTTTGAAGGGATTTTAAGAGATTTCAAAAGATTTGCAAAAATCTCAAAAGATTCCAAAGTATATTCACAGATTTTAGAAGATTTCAAAAGATTTTACGGAAGTTTAAAGGATTTTCGAATAATATGAAGAATTTTAAGATATTTCGAGAAATTTTACTGTCTTTTAAGACCATGTGGCGAGTGGGTCACGTGACTGGATTCCTACCTTACCGACGCTTTTTTTATTTGTAAACATATTCTCACACGAATAGCCATATCGAGTTGAAAAGGGATCATAAATGAGAAGCTCTAAGAAAGGTGGGTCTGGTCCTAAATTTTTATAATTATGAAAAAGTTTTTTTTTTGCAAATAATTTTTTTTTTGCTTTTTTCATGGGTATTAAAATTTAGGACCAGACCCACCTTCCTTAGTGCTTTTTATTTATTATCCCGAATTTTAAACTCGATGTGGCTATTCGTGTGAAAATAAGTTTACAAATAAAAAAAGTGTTGGTAAGGTAGGAATCCGGACACGTGACCCACTCGTCACATGGCCTTAAGAGATTTCAATGAATTCCAATATATTGTGACGTATTTCAAAAGATTCTGAAAAATTCTTATGGTTTTTCGAAGATTTCAATAAATTTTAAAGGGATATCAAAGATTTCAATAAATTTAAAAGCGATATTAAAGATTTCAAGGGGTCTCGTAAGATTTTAAAATATTTCACGGAATTTGAAGGTTTATAAACGATTTTGGTATAGTTTGAGGGATTTCCATGGATTTAAAGAACTTATAAGATATTTCTATTGGATTTTTAGGATTTCACAGTTTTTAAGAGGTTTCAAATGATTTCCAGGGAGCTCAGTCGTTTTGAAGGACTTTCAAGAAATTATGTACGATATCCATCGAATTTAACATATTTTAAAGAATTTTAACATGATTTAGAACGTTTAAAGGGATTAGATTATTTGCAAGAGAATTCACAGAATTCCAAAGGTGTGCAAAGATTCCCAGGTATTTCACGAGATTTCATGAAAGGTGCACACCAGATGTCTAGAATGTTTTAATTTATCGACTCTGTACGAATAGAACAGGTGTTACTTACCATATTTTAACAACATAATTAGAAAGAGAAAACTAACGTGAGAAATTATTTAAATTTCCCCTTCCCGCAAGTTAGGATTCGTAAGACTTTGCGAACCCCCTCCCCTCTAAAAAGCCTTACATAATTAACAGATGCTCCCAAAGTAATCGGAACGAATTTTTCGATAGGGTCCCTGGGTATATAAAATGACTTTAAATATTAATCTTTGTCTCTGATGTCACAATCTGTATACAGAAATTATTCGAAACTCTTCGAATATGACGTTTCCTCAATGACTTTTAGTTTTTAGATCCATTTCGTCATTTTATTGTGCCCTAAAAACACCTGGCTATTCGTAAAATGACGTTTGCGTAATGTTAACTTATTATCAACGTAGTGTTTACATCCAAGATGCTTTTAGAAGATACGATTATATCTCAACTCTTCAGTAAGAATTAAGTGTTTTAATCAAAGAAAACTCTCCGGAAAATTAAAAAAGAGTATACCTCACGGATGTACCCTAGTTATCTCAAGTTCAAAAATGAGCATTCATAAAAATGATTTATAAAACGAAAAAAAAATTCCTTTCGTTAATTATAAATAATTTCGGAAGAGAACTGAAGTCAAAATTGAAAAAAAAATATTTCAGGTTAAAATTCCTTATTTCAAAATAGTTATTTAAAGTTTATTTATGCTTTCCCTTTACGTAAAAGTTGTGATTCTCATTGAATTATGTTATAACATGATTATTATAATATAATAATAAAAACATAATAATTATGTTATATCGCTTATTTCATTCCTTGAAAGATTCTCTATACATTTTTTTCTTACATTTTTATTTGAAAATTTTTAATTGATAAAATTATTGTTCGTAATATTAACAATTTTAGAATTCCTAAATAACACCTTTTAAATAAAAACGTACCAAAAAGAACTGTAGAGGATCCTTAAAGAAATGAAACGAGTCATACAACATTATGATTACATCAGAATCGCAACTTTTAGCTAAAGATAAGGCAAAATCATAAAATTCTATAATTATTCCTAAACAAACAGTTTGTACCTAAACCATTTTTTCCTAAAGTTCCCCTTCAGTTTTCTTGAAAAATAAGTTACAATTAACAATGGTAATATTTTCCTTGATGGTGATAAAATATTTTTGAAATATATACAAACGTACCTTAACATTCAGACAGTTGCATGAAAAACTCTATACTTCTTCTTGATTATAAATTACGTAAGGATAAATAAAATATAACACTTTTTCTTGACAATTTTAGTTTTATTTCATCACGAATGAACACAAATATGCATGGCCGTTTTTCTTCTTATTTTCTCTAGTTTAATCAATAAATCAGAATAATTAATCTCGTTCAGATAGCATACAGCTCGATGATAAAATGGATTGGTCGCAGTGATTTTCTTATAAATTCTAGAGTCACGAAATCCTTACTTTGACCACCGGCCAGAACGTGGCATATTGTAGGATTGCCACTAGTGATCTGATCTTTGGCAACAATCCGAGTAATATGGCGACCAGGTGGTATGATGAATGTCTCCACGTAATTATGGTGGCAGCGAAATTTACGTGGTGCAAATACGAAGTACTGAGAAATCAAATTGTCGTGCGGAACTTTATTTCCGAAAGTATAAGTCTTTGCTTCAAACTTTGATCGAGCCCACGTCACGTTGATAATTAAAGTGATTAAAAATGCCAAACTGATAAGCCTCTTGTAGGATGCCATTTTCTTTAAATACTTTAGACTCACTTGTATTTTACGAAAAATGCAGAGACTTAACCTAATTTTTCTCAGGGATTGATAAGCGACTGCAAATTTCACTAATGTCAAGGTTTTATATAACCTTTTTCATAGTTGCTTATCAGTCTGTAAACACGACTGTGTGACGTCATAGGTGTGTACGCATGTTTATTTAATTAATGAAAAGTGAACAATGTAGATTATTTTAAAACATGAAATATCGCTTTTCTCAATTCCCCAAATATTGAAATTTTTGTTATAGGAATCTATTTTTTTATAACATGCATAATTACCAATTTGAGTTTGAGGGGGGAGAGGGTGACGTTACGAAATTAGATAACTTTAGTACGTTTATTAATGATTTTGAACAAAGTTTGCAATTTTTGCGAAAGATTATCCTGCAATGGTACAGTTCAATGATAACTTAATAGGTTTGAAAATTACTTGCATATTTCACACTTCAGACTCTTTTCCCCATTCCCCTCTTTCCCTTTTTTGAAAAAATTATCTCGTTTTCGTTAAAAATTCTACTATTTGGTTGAAAATTTAATTATTTCGCTCAAAACACAACTATTTTGTTAAAAAGTAATATTTTTTGGTCAAACATTGAATTCTTGGTTGAAAGTTGAACTACTTTGTGACAAAATCATTTTTTGGATGAAGATTCACCGCTTTGGTAGAAATTTAACTAAACGGAAAAAATGTATAGTTAAACTAGCGATATTTATCCTTGATCTAGCTACAAATATTGTTAGAAACAAGCCTAATTTGTAAAGTTATTAAAATAGAGATTCGTAGCAAAATTTATTGTATTATTATTAAAAAATCACATAAATTAATCGTTAAAACAAAGATATTATATAGTTAAATTAATAGTTTTGGAAATCTGACTGTGGCGCTAATGAAATAGAATTAGAGACAGAGGTTTGAAATTTATAAATTGATTTAACAGTTTACTTTAAATTAAATAAATTATAAAGACCTACTTATTTGAAATGAAAAGAATGAGAATTAATAGAGGAACTTGATTTTAATATTTTGAAATTTTTTTAAGCATGTTTTAAAACTTATCTTATTTCTCTACATTGCTTACAAACTAAAAATTTGTACTTGACGTTTCGAATTTTGAATGACATCTGAAATACCTGACGTCAAATAGCTAATTTAAGAGCATGAAAATCATTAAATCGAGGTTACAGATAGCTGTTTCAAAAACTAAGATTCTTCATTCAAATATATTTTAGTTTCATGGATTTGATTTTTTAGTATTTTTCTGTCAACTATCGGGTTGAAAATTCATCATTTTCATTCAAAAATTTAACCATTCGGTTGAAAATTTATGCTTTACATTAAAAATTCGTATTTTTTGAAAATTAATATCTTTAGTTGAAAATTAATCTTTTTGAGAGTTCAAAATTTAATTATTCGTATAAAAACTTATCTTTAATGGTCAAAATAAAAATGGTTGAAGATTAATCTGTTTTGGTTCAAGATTCAATTATTTCGTTAAAAAATTTGTGTTTTTTTGTTAAATTCGACTATTTTTTATTTAAAATTAGAATATTTTTTGATTGAAATGTCATCTTCTCGTACAGGGGAGCGGATTTAAATTTAGACCACTTTCTCGTGATAGTAAAACTAAGATCTAGGCTAGCGTTAAATAAGAAAACAAGCCGCACAGAGCCAATATAGATAAGCTAAAAACACCAACAGAAATATTAAATTATCAAGTTGAGATTTCTAATAGTTTCGACGTTCTCCAAGAACAGAGAGACGTTAACGAAAATTACGTGGAGGACTCGGAAACCCTGTGGAGCAATATGAAAAAGGCGATAAAGACAGCCGCGAAACTTACTATAGGTTTAAAGAAAGTAACCAGAAGCAAACTATGGTTTGACGAAGAGTGCAAACTTTGGTTTGACAAACGTCGGAAGGCCAAACTAATTACTTTACAAAGTAAGTGCGATCAAACACATAAGAAGTATCTCGAGATTATTAAAAGTACAAATAGGCTTTATAGATCCAAGAAAAGGGAGTGGGAAAAGAATAAAATACTAGCAATAGAAACGCATAATAAAAAATCTGCCCGCTTCGCGGGCACATTCTCATGGCGCGCTTCGCGCGCGGCTCGCTTCGCTCGCAAGTTTGAGCGCGCCTAGGGCGCGCGACTGTTGGATCTCGCGCTTCGCGCTCGATTATGTGTTCACCTCGCGCTACGCGCTCGGGCGTATTTGCATCGCGCTTTACGCTAGGCTCCTCTAGATTTTTGAACTTCGTGTTCGACATCGATGAAAAGAAAAAGTTTGTTTGCAAATATTATAAAATTATCAAAACCTCTACATATTAAGTGATTGTTAAATTTATTTTTATTTTAGACTGAAAAGGAACTTTATTTACTCAAGGTTCTATCGACCTTAAGGAACACATTCTCATCCAGAGACTCGCGCTTCGCGCTCGATATTTGACTTGAAAATCATTTGAACCGTATGATAGAAACAAAAAAGTTTGAGCGCACTTACGGCGTGCGATTTGGTAAATACACTGAGCGCGCACTTTGTGCTTCGTATTATATGTTCTTCATATACAAAATACTAAATTTGTATTTGATTTCAAATGAAAAGTAATGATATAATTCAGGCGACAAATTTTATTAGTTAACATTTTATTTTAGCTTGTGCCGTTTATCAAAACAGTTAAATTTTTCATTTTGAATATATTCTTACCACAAAAATTGATTACGGGTGTGTAAGTCTTTTTTGAATGCACAATTTTTGTTCATTTATATGTTTTCGTACCTTGCATTGTTTTTTCAAAAATTTGATTTTTTTTACTGTCAATGTTATTTTCACGAATAAAACGAAAACCACGCATCCTATCGAAACATGAGTCACAATAAATTTGTACCTCTTCCTTGGATGAACAAATTTTGTTTTGGTCATTTTTTCGTAGCTGGTAATATTCGTCTGAAAATTTGATTTTTCTATTTTCAATGCAGTTTTTTACGAATAAAACAAAAACTACGCGTCATATCAAAAAGTGAATGTTAAGAAATTTGTAGATCTTTTTTAGGTGCACAATTTTGGCGAGATGATATTTTCTGGTATCTTGCATAGTTTTACAGCAAAATGGCTTTTTTGATTTTTCATTAATTTTTTGTGCGATCAAAATTTGAATTTTTTATTTTTTGGGAAATTCAAAAAGTTGTTATGAAAATATTATAGGGTGTTCAGAAATCAACGTTTTTCTCCTCTTGACTTTTTTTCATATCGTGCGTTTTTCGGCTTAAAATGTTCATTTTCGTTTGTTTTTTGGAATTTTGAAAATGCTATAACTCCAGTAATTTTTTTTTTATCACGAAAAGTCATAAGAATACTTTGTTCGCCATTTTGCGTACTACTAATAACCGTACATAGAATTTTCAAATCTTCCAAAAAAGTGGTCTCAAAAATTTTCAAAATGTGCTCACTTTTTGGATTTTCATCCAAAATAGCTGGTTAACGAACTCGTTCTCTATTTTTGGGCCATAAAAAAGTGTGCCAAAGCTCAATCAAATCTGATCATTTTTTCGAAAGTTATCGTGGCTACAGACAGACAGACAGACAGACAGACAGACTACAGACAGACAGACACCTTCGTAAAAATCGTTTTTTCTAGTTTAGGGGGTCTCGAAACGTGGAGATTTGATGAAAACCGACTATGTCAAATTTTACATAAAACCAATACCTTCTCATTAGAATGAGAATGTAACAAAATAACCCGCGTGAGATGTACAGGGGAATTAATTTTATAAGGAAAGGCTTCCAAAGTAGAACGAAAGTAATGAGGGACGAAAATGGCAATCTAGTAGCCGATGCGACAGAGAGACTGAATTTATGGAAAAACTATTTCGATAAGCCGCGGGCATCGACGACCTACCGTCAGAACTGATAAAAAATGGAGGCCCTTGCCTCACAAGGCAAATTTGTAAATTAATACGCGCAGCTTGGAAAACAGAACGCATGCTGAAGGAATGGAATACCTCTATTATTATTCCGATATTAAAAAAAGGCGATAAAACGAACCGTAACAATTACCTGGGAATTTCACTAGTGCCTTCGTTCTATAGGATCCTGTCCAATGTAATCTTAAGTAGACTAACTCCTTTTGGCGAGGAAATCATTGGGGATTACCAGTATGGATTCCGCCGAAACCGATCTACAAGCGATCAAATGTTTACAATTAGACAACTGTAAGAAAAGAAATGGGAATTTAATGAAGTAGTACATCAGCTATTTATCTATTTCAAAAAAGCTTACGACTCTATTATACGCGCACGAATGTACTGGATCCTAGAGTTCTTGGGTGTACCAAGAAAATTAGTTAGACTTATCGAAATTAGCTTAAACGGCAGTAGGGGTAGAATACGTGTAAACGGAAGTTTATCTGAAGAGTTTTCGGTCCGGGATGGCCTGAAACAGGGCGTTGCACTGTCGTGCGCACTTTTCAACTTAGTTTTAGAATACGTGGTCAGACAAGTACAAGCGAATCCGACCGGTGCTACCCTCAATGGGATAATACAAATTCTTGGGTATGCGGATGATCTCGACTTACTAGGGGATGATGAAGAAACCGTAACTAAAAATGCAGAAATCTTGATCACAAGAGCCCAGGATATTGGTTTGGAAGTTAGCGAATCGAAGACAAAATATATGACCGTCGCCAGATCCGAACAAAGTAATGTAGGCGGGGATGTAATGGCCGGAAATATGAAATTCAAAAGGGTTAACGATTTTAAATACCTCGGGTCTATTATAACTAGCGAAAATAACAATAAAACGGAAATCAACGCGCAGCTGCACGCTGGCAATGCATGCTATTATGCGTTAAATACGCTACTAAAATCGCGATTGCTATCTAGAAACATCAAAGTAAGAATCTACAAAACGATAATAATGCCGGTCGTCATGTACGGGTGTGAAACGTGGGCGCTGACGAAGGGAGTGGAAAATAGGTTTAGATTTCTCGAAAATAAAGTACTTAGAAAAATCTATGGTCCAAAGAGGGACGAAGAGACTGGTGAATGGAGAAAACTGCATAATGATGAGCTGCATGCTTTCTACGGGTCAGCAAATATTAATAGAGTTATGACAGCGCGTACATTAAGATGGGCGGGGCATGTAGTAAGAATGGGCAATGAAAGAACAGTGGCGCGAGTTTTAAGAGGGAAACCGACTGGTAAGAGACCTCTAGGCAGACCGAGAAACAGATGGGAGAAAAATGTAAGGGATGATCTAAAAGAACTAGGACATGATTACTTAAACTTGATGGAGGATGCACTGGATAGAGATGCGTGGCGGTTTCGGGTAGATGAGGCAATAAACTTTCGCGTTCGAATTGCTAATCGATAATAATATTAATAATAATAATAATGTCAACTTCATTAAGTCGTCAATGCTGCGGCGTTTCTATACCGTGCCGCAGATAGGGCCGCAGAGGAGCTTGGCCTCCCATTTGATTCCAGCGACACTACACATGGCCTAGCATCACTAACACCTTTGGTGCTCAAAAGTTGTGTACAGGAAGCAGAACATACGCTTCTACTAAGAGAACATGCTGACAAGCCCCTTCATGGTAAATTCTACGGCATTATACGTAGAGAAGAGCTCTCGATGGGTCTGTCCAATATGTTTCTCAAGTCTGCTGGATTAAAATCGGAGACTGAGGGATTTCTTTTTGCCTGTCAAGATGGCGTTATAGACACCTTAGTTTACCGCGAGCGCATAATGAATATACCTGTAGGCGATACCAACTTCCGAGCGTGCAAGCAAGAGCCAGAAACACTTGGACATGTTCTCAGTGGATGCTCAAAATATACACGATACGGGTACATAGAGAGACACAATGCTGCTCTAAAAGTGTTATATTACCATCTGAGGCACTTCTATGGTGTTGATCTATTGCCCGTCTTGCCATACGCCCATGGGGAACTCGAGTCCGTTGTGGAGAATGATCAGTGTAAGATCTACTGGAATTTCTCATTCTCCACCACTCAACGTATCAGTGCTACGAAGCCTGATATTGTCCTCCAAGATCTGAAGAACAAGATCATTTTCGTGATTGAATTCTCGGCACCAGCCGATGGTAATATCACGGCAAAGGAGAAAGAAAAAAGAGCGAAATATCAAGCACTTCTTTTCGAGCTGAGCAGGCTCTACCAAGGCTTCAAAGTCCATCTTGTAGTTCTCATAATCGGCTGCCTTGGAGGTATGAAAGCTTCATTTATTAGCCAACTCAACAAGATTCCGGCTTGCCAGCGTCAGGCTCATTCCATTGCGATCCGGATGTAAAAGGCTGTTCTTCTGGGATCACTTCATCTGGTCCGTCAAGACTGTTCCTCATAACATTCTACAAAGATGGGTAGCTCTAAAAAATTATCCAGAGGTGAAACTTCATCTCCAACTGTCCCGTCTGCCGCGTAAGATCATCCGCGGCTAGAGGCCGGACTCCAAGGAACAGTGTTGGCCGATGTTATCTCGCGTAAATTTCCCGCTCTTGCGTACCTTCCAGGACAGAAGGAGCAGAAGCGGATGACGTACAAGTTCCAGTTGCGTCGGAATTGGTTGCTTTAAGGAACCATGATAGCAGCTTCCGGAGTCTACAACTTCTCACATAATGTCAACTTCATTAATTTTTGGTTTAAAAATAAACAGCTTGTTTTAAAGTTAAACTACCTTATAAACAATTTTTTTTTTTGCTTGAAGATTCATCATTTTAGTTGAAAATTCAGTATTCGGTTGTAAATGAATTCTTTTTTTTGTTATTTTCTTTTCCTGGCTAGAAATTCCGCGCTTTATAGAAAATTCGTATTTTGGAATTTAAAATTCAACAGTTTGGTAGAAAATTAAACTATTCAGTTGAAAATGATCTTTTTGGATAAAAATTCATATCTTTTTTTAGAATTAAATCAATGTTGGTTTTTGAAAATCATCTTTTTCATTGAGCCCTAAAATATTCTGTTAAAAATTCGTCTTTCTTTGTTGATTCCATTTTTTGTTAGAAACTTATCTTTCTTTTTAGATGAAAATTTAACTATTTGTTTAAAAATTCAGCTTTCTTGATTATAAATCAACTTTTCTGTGGAATGTTCATCTTTTTTGGTTTAAAAGTCAACTTTTTTCTCAAACACTCGAATTATGAGCTTGAAACCTTAACTCTTTTATTGAAAATTCAGGTTTTTGGGTGGAAAATGAATGTTCTTTTTCGAAAATTCATTAATTACTTAGTATCAACAACTTCGAGATCGATAAAGTGATCGCCAAGAAGAGCAACCAATCACATGCTTGAATTTATTATAGTTAAGATACACAGTTCCGTTTATCACAACACTCAAAAAATATGGAAATCTGTAAATAAAAGTTTAAGGTGAAAACACGATACGTTAGTTCAACAAAAGATGTTCTTATAATCTGATTTGGGAAATTAACTAAAAAAATGTATAGACTGAATCCATTAAGGTTTTTTTTCCTAATTTTACTTTATCCAGTTTTTTGAACTTGTTCTAAGTCCATAAAGAAATAAAAAATCATTTAAAAATGGTCAAATTATTCCAAATTAAAAAAAAATGAATAAAATGTATTGAAAACCCGACCGTTTCATCCTAAAGTTTTCATGCATAATAGGTACTAATATAGTCTATTCACCACAAATCTCTTATTTGATATATTTTGGAAAGAAAAAATTATTTTTGATACTCTTTAAAAACCTTGCCCTTTTTGCAATTTTTTAGATTCTAGGTTTTTCCTTGTTCGAGTTTTTCAAATATTTTCCACTATTTCGAAACAAATGAGATAAACGTAAAAAGAATAAAAAATGGTGAAGCTGTTTCAGAAGAGAGGAAAATTTCAACTTTAACATTTTTATTCTTTCCCCGTTTTTCTTAACGTTTCCGAAAAAGTTAAAAAAAAAACCCTAGAACTGGAACGAGAAAACCCCTAAAATCTAAAAAATTGCAAAAAGGTCAAGGTTTTCAAAAGAACTTAAGAATAATTTTTTCTTCACAAAAAAATACCATTCAAGAAATGCATTGTAACTAGAGTATATTAGTAGCTAATATTGCTTAAAATTTCAGGAAAAAAGGGTAAAGTTTTTGAGAATGTTGTTTTTTTTTAAATTTAGAATAACTTTTCTACTTTTTATTATTTTTTAATATTTTTGTGGATTTAGAAAATGTCAAAAAACTAGATAATGTAAGACAAGAAAAACCTAAATATTTCAAAAATTGTGCCACTTTTAAAGTAAAATTTTATTTTGTGACTGTAATTATCTGGTTAAGCTCAAATAGCAGACCGGCGATTACTAAGTTTTTTTGAGCTATTATTTATTATTTTATTTTCCAAAAGTAAATGATGATTAAGTTGGAATAACAGTTACACATCAATCTCTAAATATGGGATCACCTGAAAATAATAATTGTTTTTCATGTTAATGATTTTTTCCATTTTATAAGATTTTTAACGATAGTCAAAATGTTTAAGCTGGCATGTTTTTGTGTTTGATCAAATTTCGTGCTATTTCAGTGAGGGCATACATTCAATTTTTCAAAGTGAATGAAGTAAGGTAAAATAGATTTAGTGTGTCAATAATTCTAATTTTTCAGTTCTGAAGCAATAATATTTGTAAATACGTTATGTTGGTGGAGGTGACTTAGCTTATTTTCAGGTTTCACAATATTGTCTTCTCATTGCTTTTAATAAAGTGGAAAATCTCAAACATTCGAATTATTTTGGTAAATGTTCATATATTAATTAATAATAATTAAAATGAAAAATAATTGGTAATTATATATAGGTGATTCCACGCAAGTTTGAACCACTTTTTGCATTGATTTGCACAATTCAGCTGGAGACATTTAGCGCAAGTTTTAGGTTTTGAAAACACTCAGAGACTCAAGCATAATTGATGGGCATTTTTTAAATAATGTTTCCAAAAATTACTGGTAACATATTGAACAAACATAATGCGAAATTAAAAATGGGGTATAAAAAATTGAATAAAAAATGAAAGTATTCCGAAGAGTTTTGTAAGAAATACTGTTTAAATTTTCAAGATAACATTCAAACACTTCAAAATATCAAGATAGAAGGTGTCATATCGTAAAAGCAGCTTAAAACATTCAAAAATGCGAATTTCGACAAAACTCGTCATAATTATAAAGATAATAAACTCTGTTTTTATATCAAGCTGCTCATTAGCATTTCAGCTACTCAACATTTTTAAAAGTATTGAGATATTTAATTTTTTTATCAAAAAATTGTAATATTGAAATAAAATTGTAAATATTTTGTAGCCAGGCCGTGTAGATTATTTAATTCCTTGCTCAAATTCCATCACTGAACTGCGTTAATAAAATGATCCTTCAGCATTAGATCAGCTTTTGAGGAAAAATTACTTTTTACTGATGTGTCAGATCACGACGCTCATATCTGGGAAGAGCATTCAACATAGATTAAAAAAAGGATTGCATATTTTTTGAAAGAACGAGCTTTTCAGTTTCTTCCAGATAATAAATTAAAAAATATGAGGACATATAAAGTAAACATATTATTTATTTGGTTTTAATATAAAAACCAATTTTCATTTTTGAAACTGCACCAGGGACATGCCAGACCGTGACGTTTTGACAGTTTGAACTAGCGTCAAAGGAAACATACAATAATAATAGTAACCAGTTGCGTAGACAGGATTTCATAAAGGGAGGGGTTTGAAAGGCTGATCAGAAAGTAAGTTACTACTTACAGGGAAAAAGTAGGATAATTTGAGACATGAAATTTATAATTGTCATAGTAATCATCCTTGCGGGAAAAATTGTTTTAAAATCATGAAAATGCTGCATTATTAGGCACATCCATTAAAGTTTCTCAAAGTATTTTCAAATATCCATGAATTAAGTCCATATTAAAGCCATTCGATTCTATGCAAGGGGCCAGCCATATTCCTCGTTGACAGTTATTGGTGGAGGGGGGGGGTCCAAAGTTAACGATTGTTCACGAGGGGTGCCGGGGGTTCTAGCCAGAATCCACGCAAACGCATTCTGTTTGGACTTCATTCTTTGTATCATTGAGCTATTGTTTTCAAGACTAACCAAATTTTTAGCAAATTCACGGCCCCTTTTGGCTACCTCGCTTTAGAATACCACGAATATCCAAATTTTCATAAAATATGGAATAAGTCCACGTGGACAGAGGAGTCAGGATGGGGGGGGGGTCGTGAAATGTCCAAGTTTGTCTACAAGGGGGGAGAAAGGCAAAGTGATGAAAAATTGTTCACGTGGTATATGGATGGCCCCTGAAAGCGCGTTCTTTCATTTCAGACCGATTAAAAAAGAATCTAGGGATTTAAACAAATTATTGTGTTATATTATATTACATATTTATATTTCATGTTATATATATATATATACATCATAATAATAATATTATTTGCCTGTTCCATCGTCAAGGGTGGTTACAGGGGCTACGGGGAGCTCAGGGGGGGGGGGCTACGCCACTGATAATAACCGTGAGTAGGGGTTGTTATTTCTAGGTATAGAAATTACTTTTTTCGAAGAAATTTATGTTAAAAAGTGAAAATAATTCTTTAAACGTCAGGGACGCTAAATTGTACGCTTTGTGTGGAATCAACAATATATAGTTTGCCCTGAGAAAGTTGATATATTTTTGCTAAGCATCATTGCCAAAATTTGAAAATAAAAAGTGTGCAAATCATAATAGGGGTGAGTGGGGCTAAGCCGAAACATTTTTAAAAAGTGGTTTTCTAATTTAAAAAAAATTGTCAACGTATTAGATATGGTTGGATACAGAATTTAGTTGGTTACAAAATGTTTCTGATTATTTGTAAATACGATGCTTTGTTTATCAATTATTAGAAAAAAAGTAAAGTGATGGAAAATCTGTCGAGTGAAAAATCGTGGGTCTAAGCCGACACCCCCTGGGGCTAAGTCGACACTTGACTATAATGTTTGAAGATAGAAAAGGAAACATTTTTCATATTTTTATTATTGTAGCCAATCAAATGCTCGATCCAACATACCTAATACGTTGAAAAACAAAATTTATTTACATTATTATCCTGTAATGAGATGGTATTAGTTTTGCGTCCACCTGAGTCAGAAAAAAACGATATTTACAAAGGTATATGTCTCTCTGCACGTACGTCTGTATGTATGTCCGTATATATGTATGTATTCCGTAGGCACGATGACGTTATCGGTGTCTACTTAGCCCCACGCGTCAATTTTGTATATTGGTATCAAAAAACATTGAAAATCATCTGAAATCAAAATTTAACAACACATTCTTGTTCAGCACGTTTTTTACGTAAGATGAATAAACCTTGATTTGAGTAGACGACGATATACAAAAGAAATACACAATTTTCCAGAAGCATCGGAAAAAAACTTTCAACCTCTGTAAACACTTTTTATTGTCGTAAAATGTGCCATGTCATGCAGAACGCCACGAAAATCTGTCGATAAAGTTAGAGCATGGAGACCATTTTTTTTTTTTAATGTTCATACAGTTTATATTTTTCTTTGAAAAAGCAAGCGTTGGCATACGTATTTTGAAAAAACGATTCATTGTTAATATTATACAAAAATAGTAGATTTCCTACCTACCTTCTCTGTCGTCTTCTTACTTCCAATATAAAATTCCTCATTTTACTACTTACTTAAAATACTTGTTTTAAATACATATATTGTACCAAAGAGAATTGTGAGAGTATCTTATTTTGGCACTTTTTTAAATACACCTATTTCATACAAAACTCAAGATCAATTTTATTTCTCGAAATATGACGAAATGTATAAAACTGAAATGTTAAATAATTTCAAGACAAAATTTTTTTCAAGTGTGATGATTTATTAGAAGATATGGCAAAATTGTAAAAGTTGCAACATTTCATTCAAATTGTCATTAAATTCAGAAATTTGAAACTTTCTAATGTACTTTTTACTCTATAGGAAAATTGTAGGAAATATATCCGGTTAAGTCAATTACGAAGTCGAAATAAAATCAAAAATAGTTATTATAAATCACGACACACTCAAAAAGTTTGCAAATAAACGTATTAGGTAACTAACAAAGAAAAAACTTAATTAAAACCAATTGAGAAGGAATAAAATGATACCACACATTTTCATGGAAACCTTAATTGCACTTTATTAAATTTAGTTGAACTTCTACAAGAATTTTTTAATCCAATGAAGAAAATTCATCCAATAATCTTATTGATATGACTTTCAAATAGTTTTTCACAAACATAAATTCCACAAATTGCGTGATTTCATGATAAAATTAGCATAAGTTCAAATTCATGAAGAGGTTGAAATTAAGTTTGGTTTATTCTCCTGTATCTGAGTCTGAGTCGTCGCCTGTCTCTTTTTTAGTTGGTGCGTGACCATACAACGTAACCAAATAGTCAAGACTCGCATGAATGTGGCTGATGAATATTAGTGTAACAAATGTGAATCCAGGACCACCCTTATAAATACCACAATAATGGGATCCAGAGCCTTGATCCTCCACTAGAACCTGGGTAATGATTGGTGTTGGGGGAGGCTTTGAATCTTCTTCTGAAGCTTTAGGGACTGGTACACGGAAAACCATTTTGAGAATGTGGTGAGTTATAAAATCATGTTCTGCTCTTGCTCTCTTCTTCAACAGTAGAGTTTTGTCACTGTCCTTTTTTTCCCCAAAGATATAATCTTTTTTATCATGGCCGATGGATAGAAAAAATCCTTTCACACTCAGTAACAAATTCAGGGCAAATGTGAAAGTGAAGAAAATATTAATCACCTTCATTTTGCACGTATTTGTGAATAGACTCACTTGTGTATTTTCCGTAAACTGTATGAAATTCTATAACTGAAAGCTGTTCAACTCTAGACTAAATTTAGTGAGAATGTAATGCTCTGCTAAGTGCAACGAACTTTTATACAAGTGTCTTCAAGGATGCTTCATCAGTATTTTACACATTTAAGACTTTCGAAAACTTCCGCATTGAGTTTCAAAAATAACTGAATTGTAAGCTAATTTCTTCATTTGTTTTAAATTTATGTTATGCTCATTGTTACAAACAAATTAAATAACCGAACAATCATCAGTTGAAGAATATTTTTCAATATAATGTTACGTTAGAGATGTTCATTTTATATTTAATGAAAATTAAACAAGAGGAGTTATTCGAAACATTATAAAACACTGTCATGCATACACTACCGTTCAAAAGTAGGCCAACTAGCTCAACCTTCTTTGATACAGAATCTGATGACCCTTCAACATATGAAGAGGAAAAAATGATTTTTCCACTGGATGTATAAGTATTACAAAAAAAAACTTATCAGCCAGTAGCATACCTGAACTTTTAAATAAGTTCGTAATAATTTAACTGATCAATCTTCACCTTTCACAACTTTTGAAACGAAGGTTGCTCTAAAAAAATATGTGGCATCAGGTATAAATATTGTCTGTACTGATCAATGTTTACTTGGCGGAATTTCTTGCAACATAGATGTTTGTGGTAAAATTTAACTTATTTTGTGATAAAAACATTCATTGAATAAAATTATCTTTTAAAAATAGTGGGAATATTCAATACTCAACACAATATAATGCATGTAATTTTTATTGATATCGATATCACTTAATATTATAAAAATGATCCAGAGAAGTGACCTGGGTTGGGGGGGGGGGCGGAAAATTTTATACACAGAGTACTATGACTACTTAAATTGACTAATTAATAACCAATTTCATGTTAGCAAACATGATGATTCCCTATTGGCAGTCAAATTCTCCATATAGATGTTTCAGTGTGGCCTCTAAAAACCAACATTTTTTCCCCTCAATTTTTTGAAAGAGTTCATAAAATTTGAATGATTTGAAAGATTTCAAGGGACTTCAAACAATTTGAAGCAAAGCAAAGGATTGCAAAGGATTTTAACAGCTTTTAAGGGAATGCGTAGAAATTCCAAGGATTTTAATTATTCTAAGGTGTTTTCAAATATTTTAAACGTTTCAAAGAATTTACGGTAATCTAAGAGTTAATTAAGAGATTTAATATTATTCTTAAGATTCTAAGGACTTTCAGATATTGAAGCAGAATTTTTGGGATTACAAAGAATTTGCTAAACTTCATATGGATTTCAAAATATTTAATAGGATTAAGAAGGTTTTAGGGGATTTTTAAGAATTTCAAAGGAGAATTTTAAAGAGTTCAAAGGATTTTTATGGGATTATTTTGAGTGATTTTTAGCGAATTTCAATAGATATAAAAATATTCTAAACATTCTATAATATTTCTATAAATCCTAAAGAATTCCACATAAATTAAGAGATTTCGTAGGATTTCACAGATTCATAGATAATTTTAAATATTTTGGTTAATATGCAACCCCAAGTTATTCAACATTATTGCCCATTATTCCCTTCCTCATCGAGTGAGTCACGCTTACCCCGAAAGGAAATGGCTTAATGGTATAATAATACATACATACATTGATTAGCAGTTCGAACTCGAAAGTTCATTGCCTCACTACCCGATTCGGGTAGTGTTTCTAGGTGGATATTTACTACCAATGTGGGCCCACCACACCCACGACGGGCCAACAGCACGCAGGTATTCCTGAACGGTTACCCATCCAAGTACTAACCGCGCCCAACAATGCTTAACTTCAGTGATCTCACGAGAACTGGTGTTTCCAGCAATTTTTATTGAATTTCGGAAGATTTAAAAGAATTTCGAAGGATTTACAATATTTTAGCATTTAGAAAAACATTCCATGATATTTCAGAGGATTTCGAAGATTAAAAAATTTTTAAGGAATCTTCAAGGATCTTAATGATTTTAAGGAACTCAAAAAAATTGTATGCGCTTTTAAAGACCTTTCTACAATTTCGAGCGATTTGGAATGATTTTGTATAGCCTATAATTTTTGAAGATATTTAAAAAAAATTCAAGGGATATTTGAAGAATTTTAACGGATTTTATCAGATTTCCGAGAATTTAAATGATTTTAGGGGATTTTAAATGTTCTCATGGTATTTCGATAAATTTTTCAGTATTTCAGGAAATATCGCAGATTTCATGGAATTTCACGTGCTTTTCAAGAAATTTTATTGGATTTTAACGGATTGTTAAGGTTTTAAGTGACTCCTTTGCAATTATGTTTTGCTGGGATTTAAGGGGGTTAATGGAGAAAGGCGGTTGAGGGGAAAGTTAATTTATTTTTAGCGTGCAAAAATACGTAATATCAGTGCATTTCATAAATCATGGAAGAAAATCGACATTTTCAAGAGTCAAATATGCTCGAAATTTCGAAAATTGTAAGAGAAAAATTATAATATAAAACCGTTTACAAAATTTAAAGGGTTTTTCATTTTTTCAACTTTAGGGACTAAATTTTTTGAATTGACATTAAAAGAGTCATAAATAGTCCAAGACTGAAAAAATTTATTAATTCTAAAGAAGCATTGAGAACTGCACATTTTGAATTAACTTTCATTCGATCAAAAAAGAATAACATAACAAATTAAATATTAAGAAATTAGTGAAGTTCCTGATTAGGCAATTGTTAATGAAGAAACTTTAAAACAAATATTTGCGAATGCAGACTTTTAAAGCTAACAACTTTAGTTTCAAGGCCTCAAAAATGAAATTATTTTAAAATTGTGTCATCAAAACTATAATTCCTAACTTAAATAATATAAATTTTAAAGATAATAATAATCATTAAGAGGTATCATATCATGCAGTATCAAATGAAACATAAAGTGATTGGATAGACTTTATTATTAAAAATGAGATTTGTGTAAAAAAAATTCATCACTGTCATTTTCACCTATCAAAATTGAAGAATTTTGTAAGCCTGTAGAGTTTAATCATTCTAAAAACATTGAAAATTATATGGTTTCTAATTGTAAGCTTTAAAAATAATGAATTCAAGCGTTTTATACAAGTTTCTTCAACGATGCTCAATCAGCTTTTATATATATTGGAGACTTCCAGAAACGTCCGCATTATATTTTTAAGCGAATTGAATTTTAGGCCCATTTTTCCATTTTTATTTTCATAAACATATAAGTTAATGCAAGCAGCGAAAAAATGTCAATATAACCAATTTTTCTTTATCTTATTCAATTGAATTCGCGGAGATGTTTGAAAAAAAAAATATTTCTAATATTTTAAAGTTAATTGTTATAAAATAATTAAATTAACAAATAATCATCAGTTGAAAAATATTTTTTCTAAAATAATGTTACATTTGATGACTTTGCAACATATAAAGAGGAAAAAATAATTTTTTTACTGCATGGAAAAATACTAAAAAAACGAAAAAAACTTATCAGTCAGTCTTACTCATTAGGCTGATCAAGCACCACATTTCACAATTTTTGGAATGAAGTTTGCTCTAAAGAAATATGTGGCATTAGGTATAAATATTGCCTCACTGTGACGCCATTAACGTGTTTGTGTTATCTTCAATTTTAATGTGAGAATGTGGTAACTCACCAAAAACATCTACGACGCAAAAACTTCCTCTAAGTAAAAAGATATGAGTACAATCAATACAGATTGTAAAATCAAGGTTTTTCAAGTGATTCGAAAGAACATCTACATTTCTAAATTTAATATAATGATAAAATTATAGAAATTTTAAGAATTTATTAAAAACGGGGGGAGGGGATGAAGCTTGATGAGATATTCTCTATTTTCATTTTTATTAATATTAATCTCGCCAAGTTTTTATTTTATCCCTTTTCATACATTCTAAAATTTTCTGTAATTTTATCAATTTAATAAATTTAGAAATAAAATAACTTTTAGAATTACTTGGAAAACTGAAAATCGACCCGAGAAGCCTTTTGACCCAATTTTTTTAAAGAGTTTAGAAGATTTGAAAAATTTACCAGATTTCTAGGTATTTAGAAGGTTTTTAAGTGATTGCAGAGGATTTTAATTATTTTAAGGAATTTCCAAAGCTTTTAAATGTTTTAAGAACTTTCAAAAGATTTAAAGAATTTTACGACAATCTAAGGGATTGCACAAAAGTTATTGAAGGCATTTAACATTACCGCCAAACGGGGTAAAGTCGCTTGTTTATGGTAAAGTTTCTCACCTCCTAATTTATATTTTAAAATTCAATATCAAATTTCTGAGGGCAAAAAATGAATGACTATCGATGTTTTTGATTAGTAGAACTGTCAAACCTAATTTCGAAATTGATTTAGTGCGAATTTCTTGGTGAGCAAATTTACCCTACATGAACGAGTTTACCCCGTTTTACGGTATTTCAAGATTTCAAGGGCTTTTCCGAGACTACAGCAAAATTGATTGATTGCAAAGAATTTCCTGAAGTTCATACAAATCATAAAGATTTTATAGGAATTAGAAGGTTTTTGGGTATTTTAATGCTTTAAAGGGAATTCAGAGAATTTTAAATATTTTCAAGGATTTTTATGGGACGATTTTAAGTGATCTTTATCGGATTTCAATAGATATAACAAAATTCTTAACATTCAAATAATATTTATATAATTTGCAACGAATTTCACAAAGATGAAGGGGCTTTCTTGGTATTTCAAAGATTGATAGATAATTATAAATATTTTGCTTTGTGTGCGGTTCTAAATAATTTCCGTGAATTTCGGAAGATTCAAAAGAATTTCATAGGATTTACAAGATTTTAGGACATGAAATGTTTCTATTTTTATTATTTCATTAAATATTTATATTACATTCCCAAAAATTCCAGAGGAGTTCAAAGATTTTCAAATATTTCAAAGAATTTCCAAGGGATTTTATAAGTTTTTCGAGGATTTTAATAATTCTAAGGAATTTTAAAGATTCTCAGTGTGGTATTTTAATCGAAGGATCTTCAAGAATTTCGTAGGGCTTCAAATATTAAAAAATATTGTGAAGAATATCATTAGATGTCATGTAATTTCAACGGATTTTGTAATATTTCATTGAATTTCAAAGAATTCATTCATACGAATTGAAGGATTTTAAAGGATAGTAATGATGTGAGAAGATTTTCAAATATTTGTTATAGATTTCAAGAATGTGATGTGATTTTAAAGAATTTTAAAGGATTTAAAAAGAAGAGGTAAAGACTTAAAGGATTAATGCATCTAATGAATTCTGAATAATTGTGTGCGGTTTTAAATACTTTTCTACAATTCCGAAAGATTTCAAAGGATTTTCTAGGACCTATGAGTTTTGAGTATATATGAAAAAATTCCAAGGGATTTTTGAAGTATCTAAAACGGATTTGATCAGATTTCGTGAAAATTTGATGATTTTAAGAAATTGTAAGGGATTTTAAAAGCTGTCATGGTATTGCAATAAATTTTCCCAAAATTTCAGGAATTATCAGATTTCATGAAATTTCACGGGCTTTTCAAGGAATTTTATTGGATTTCCAGGAAAGGGTGTTGTGGAGGGGAGGAGTAATTTATTTTAGCGTGAAAAAATACGTAATATTAGTCTATTTTAAATAATATAGAAAAAATCAACATTTTCGAGATTCAAAAGCTCGATATTTCGAAAACGGTGTGACAGCGACACTTTTTACGGCCAGATTCATGTTCAGCATGAAAAAATACATAAAATATGTCAGTTCAAACAAAATGAAAGTGGATCGACTTTTTATGCAATTTTACTAGAATTTCCAAGATTTAATGGGTTTTTAATTTGTTTCAATTTTCAGGGCTTCATTTTTTACTTGATATTAAAAGAGTGATTAATCGTTGAAGACGATAGTATCCGCACAAATCCTACCGAATTTTTTTTGTACATAATGAAATTTGAAAACTGGAAACCACCAAAACTGATTTAGTTCAAATTTAATGCACGAAAAAGTTTAATAATTCTGAAAAAGCATTAAGGACAGCCAATTTTGAATAAGATTTATATATTAAAAAAAAAAGTAGTCAAAGTAGGCGCCGAGTGCCTACAAGGGAGGGTTTCGTAGTCGTGCCTTTTCGGAATTTCAAACTTTTGCACTTATACCCTCTTATAATGCCAACTGTTGGCGCTTATGTTCTTTTGGAATTTCAAACTTCAGCACTTATGCCCTTTTACTGTGCCAAATTTTCTCGTATGTCCTTTTTGATTTCCCAAATTTGGCGCGTATGCCCTTTTGCTATGTCAAATGTTGGCGCTTATGCCCTTCTAGAATTTCAAATTTGGCACTCCTGCCCTTTTCTCTTGATAAATGTTGGCGCTTATACGCTTTTGGAATTTCAAATTTTGGCGCTTATGCTATTTTGTATGAGAGACGGACGGACGGACGGACGGACAGCCGACCGAAACCATAAGGGTTTCAGCTCGGGGACTACGAAACCCTAAAAACTGACATAACAAACAATAAATATTAAAAAATTAGTAATGTTTCTGATTGAGAATTTAGAAATCAAGAACCTTCAAAAAAAATATTTGCGAATTCAAACTTTTGAAGCTAAACAACTTTAGTTTTAACTCCACAAAAATTGAACTATTTTGTAATTGCGCAATCAGAACTATTATTTTAAATTGAAATTATAGAAATTTCAAAGATGATAAAAATCATTAAGAGGTATCATATCATGCAGTATTAAATGAAATTTAAAGTGATTGGATAGATTTTATTATTATGCATCACGCTTTATGAAATTCATAAGTTTAATCTAAAGTGCGAAATTTATGACTTGAAAATTAATTATACAGCATTTAACATACCACGCTGAAAAACCCAGTTCTCGTCAGATCACTGAAGTTGAGCAGCGTTGGACGCGGTTAGTACTTGGATGGGTTGACCATTCAAGAATACTGACATGAGTGCTGTTGGCACATCGTGGGTGTGGTGAGCCCACACTTGTAGTTATTTATAACTACAAGAAAAACCTAGAAACACTACTCGAATCGGGTAGTGTCACGCCTACCCTGAAAGGGAAATGGTTTAATGGTATATATATATATATATATATATATATATATATATATATATATGCAAGCAAAACAACTTCATGTTGCTTCAAGTCAAAAATAATGTCAAATTGATGATTGCTATAATAAGCTATCAAACTGAGAGGGAGATTATGATATATAATCTTCGGCAATCTTTCAAATGTTAATAATTTTTTCCATTTTTCAGTGAAAAAGAAAAAACTGAAGGTATGTTAGAAAATCCTGGGGGGGTAGGGGGCGATCGCCTGTTTCGCCTCCCTGTAGATCTGCGCCTGTATGAGTCTATATTTTTCAAATTTTGCTCCGGAAGAATATCAAAAGATAATAATGTTGATTCATCATCGCAGAATGTACGTATTATTCAAAATCATGAGCGGTCCGGGATACCCGACGGCTCGGGCAACCCAGCTCTGAATATCCGATAAAGTTAATGATCAAGGCAAAAGAAATTTTGTTCTTAAATGAACTTCATACAAATATTTGCCATAAAAATAACACAATACATACAAAAAATATTGCGAATAACCTAATTAGGTAAGGAACATAATCTACTTGATTACAAATGATGGAGAAGAAATTATATAATACCACACATTTTCTTGGAAACCATAATTTCACTTTATTAAATTATGTTCAAATTGTACACACGAATTTTTTAAATCCACTGTACAAATGTCGAATCTTATTGACACGATTTAAAAATAACATAATTTTTCACAAATTACAAGATTATGTGATAAAGTGATGAAGTTTGGTTTACGCGTCTGAGTCTGAGTCTGAGTCGTCGTCATTGTCATTTTTAGGTGTGTGACCATACAACGTAACCAAATAGTTAAGACTTGCATGTCTGTGGCTGACGAATCTTAGCGTGACAAATGTGTGTCCTGGACCACCAGCAATGATATCACAATACTTGGATCCACTGCCTTGATCCTCCACTTGAACCTGGGTAATGATTGGTGTTGGTGGAGGCTTTGTATCTCCGTCTAAAGCTTTTGGGGTCGGGACACGGAAAACTTGCTTGAGAATGTGGTGAGTTAGCACATCAGGTCCTGATCTTGCTCTCTTATTCAACAGTAGAGTTTTGTCGCTGTCCTTCTTTTTCCCAAAGAGGTAATCATGTTTATTATGGCTGAGAGTTAGAAAAAGTCCTGTCACACTCAGTACCAAACTCAGGGCAAAGGTCAAGGTGAAGAAAGTATTGTTCACCTTCATTTTGCACGTATTTTTGAGCAGACTCCCTTATGTCTTTTTTGCAAACTGAATAAATTTCTATCTGAAAGTAGTTCAAATCTGATAGAAATTTTGTAAGAGACTGTAATGCGCTGCTAATTTCGATCACCTTTTATACGAGTTCTTTCAAGCAAGCCTAATCAGTATTTAAACACATTTGGCAGTGCTGGTTTACGCAATGAGTAAAGATAGGCAAATACTAAGAGGCGCGGAGAAAGCCCCACTTTGGTGCGAAATCTAAATTCCATGTTCAAAATAACTTATAGAAACTGTGGTTTTGAATTAATGTTTCCAAAACTTTCGTATGCAAATAGCAAAAAAACATGTAGATTTGACCAATCTTTCTTTATCTTCTTGTACAAGTTTTTCGTATGTTCAGTATTGCTTACAATTATATGTAACTTGCAGGGGTGTTTGGGAGAAAAATATTTGTTATCTTGTGAAGTTAATTCTTACAAATAAATTAAATTAACAAATAATCACCAGCTGAAAAATATTATTTTTTAATGATGTTACGTCAGAGATGTTTATTTTTGATTAAATGAAAATTAAACAAGAGAAATTTTTACTGCCTGGAAAAATATTACAAAAAAAAACTGATCAAACTGTAGCCTTCCTTTATTTTGAACACGCCTGTACTAATTAAGCTGACCAGGCTCCACGTGTCACAATTTTTCAGACGAAGGTTTCTCTTTCAAAAAATAAGGCATTACGTACAAATATTGTCTAACTGTGACGTCATTAGCATGTTTGTATTATCTTTAATTTTAGTGTGATAACATGGTAATAAAAAATTTGAACTGATATGATAGCTCATGGACGTATTTTGCAACAATTAAACCTGAGAATAATTTATAACTGAGAGACCCAAGTTTTCAATCCGTCATAATTGCGCTTCAGTTTCAGAATTGATGCGCCATTGAAATCATTTTTCATATACCAGATAATAAATCTTAAACGGAAAATATGATCTTTTAATACAATTACTCATGCTATCAGTCGATATAATGACTAATTCGATAACAAGAAAGTACGAATCGTTTAGGGAACGTCCATTGATTACGTAAGGATGGCTTTTGAAATTTTAGACCCCCACATCCCTATTATAAGGATTTGTACGTTTTTAGGGCATTACAAAAGCTTTATAGTATTTCCAAATATTCCAAAAGATTACGAAAGACTTCGCAGATTTAAAATGATTTAAAAAGATTTAATAATTTTAAAGAAACTATGAGAATAATTGATCGGATTACAAGAGATTTTACACGGTTTAAAGAGATACCAACAGATTTCGACGGAATTTTAGGGAATTTTGAGGGTTCTTAAGGAATGAGGAACGATTTTCGCTAATTAAATAGGATTTTTAGTTATTTCAAAGTAATTTAAGAGATTTTAAGGGATTTCGTGGGGTGTCAAAGGATTGAAAGAGATTTCAAAAGATTCAAAAGTATATTCACGGATTTCAAAGGATTTCATAGGATTGCAAAGATATAATGACAGAACTTTGAATGGTTTTTGAATATTATTCAGGAGTTTAAGGGATTTTGTATAATTTTAATGGATTTAAAAAGATCTTAAGGGATCTCCTATATTTTGAAATATTTTACGGACTTTAACAGATTTCACCGATTCTGAGATATTTTAAAAGATTTCACAGAATCTCAGAGAATTTAAGGGATTTCACAGTTGTTAAAGATTTTCAAGGAATTTCGCGAGATCGTGTATGATATCCATAAAATTGAAAAAATTTCAAGGAATTATCACACGATTTAAGAAATTGTAAGGAATTCATCCAATTTTCAAAAGAATTCATGGGATTTCAAAGGATTGTAAAAATCTCTAGAGTTTGCACCAGATTTCATGAAAGGTTTCAGGAAATGTCAATTCGTCGACTCTATATTTATGTTTTGGACGTACGTCATATGAAATATTATATGATAAACAATAAATACAACAAATAATGAAGTAATGTTTATAATATTACTGAAAGGAATTTCAAAATCCGGGAGAGGTATCAATTAGCATACACTGTTAAAAATAATATTAAATTTTATATACCCATGTATATTAAAGTTAATATAACAAGCATATTGAATTGCTAGTAAAAGCGTGTATATATGTCGTAGCCCAGTAGCCGACCCAGTCGGTTAGCCGACTAGCTGGCTAGTCGGCTAATAAACGCTGAGTAGCCGACTGTATACCTGTACCTGCTCACGTTTATTGGACTAGAGCGTTTCAGCCCAGTAGACGACTATACTGACCGTGAAAGCACGGTCTAAGTCCAGTTTCTTATGCTCTATAGAATATATTTCTCCCACCATACTAATTCCAAATTTGAGTTGATGTTGCATGCCATTAGTGTCTTCAGATCACAGTACGTGTTCTATAGTTAAGTGAGCATCATCTGTTTGAAAGTGTAAGTTTAAAAATGAACAAAAGTATCGTAAATCGCGTTGAATTTGAGGAGAAGTTTCGAGAGTTTTACAATAAACAAAATAGCAACCGATCTGTGTGGGACAAAGCACAACTGCAAAACGTAGTTAAAACCTTACGAGATTTTGAAGGAGTGGATTCACGAAAAAGTTCATCTTACTATCACTACTGCAAACTTTATGAACTTGTCAAAATCAGGAGTGAATTTCGCCTAATTTCAAAACGAAAAAATGAAAGTGATCTTTTAATATACGTAATTGCAGATAAAGATTATTTCGAAAAATTATTGGAAGCACATGTTCCAACTGGACATGGAGGAAGAGATAAGATGTTTTATTATATTGAAAATGAATGGAAAATTTCCAAGGTAGCTTGCCAATTATTTGTGAGTTGTTGCAAAACTTGCAATCGCAAAAAAGCACCTCCGAAGAAAGGCGTCGTTGTTAAGCCCATAGTATCGAATGGGTTTAACATGCGCGACCAAGTGGATTTGATTGACTTCCAATCATGCAGTGATGGTGATTATAAATGGATTATGAATTACCAAGACCATGCAACACAGAGTAATAATTAGGTCTCCTTATGAAGCTGTGCTAGGACCAATTAGAGTTGGTTTGCAAAGTACTTTGCTACCGGGTGAAGTTTCAAACACCCTTGCTTCAGAAGAAGATCTAGAACAAGCCCTAGATCAAGCCTTTGGACAACAGAACCGACATGAAGTGAATACTGAAAGGTATGGATATAATTTTTGATTTATTAATTAACTGATTGTATTATACAATTATAATATTACAATATTAATAAACATCAACTCAATAATAATAATAAAATAATGATATACAAAATAATAAAAATAATGTATAATAATAATACTCTATAATATAATTTGATACTTTTTAATAATAAAGTTTCCTTTCATAATAATAATACTGGAAAAAAGAAATTACAGTATATAAGACTCGTGTAATATATTTTTTCTTACATTTACAGTTTATCTGAAGAACACGCAATTGTCACAGCATATAAATTAAATTATGAATGGGTTGAAATTTCTAGTGAGAACTCTTTTTGTTATTTTTTACACAAAGTATTGCATGGCAAACAAATGATAAATCTCAATTCTTAAAATATGTGATGAATTGTTCGCATAGTCGTCTACTGGGCTGAAACGCTCTAGTCCAATAGACGACTGGCCGCTGGTCATGCGACGAGCGGCCAACGTGAGCAGGTGCAGGTATACAGTTGGCTACTCAGCGTTTATTAGCCGACTAGCCAGCTAGTCGGCTAACCGACTGGGTCGGCTACTGGGCTACGACATATATATTGTATGCCATATACATTCATGTTAGTCACTTACAAGAAAAATCAGATAATTCCATTTTACACAAATTCAAAATAAGTTCAGCAGGAATTTTCGATTCTAAATAATAATACATGATACCTTCTTCCAGTTCATCAAAAATGTGATTGGATTTTAGTCGAAAATTCCAAATAAGCAAATAAATAACAGACCAAACCTACAATCAACTGTACTAGCATTAAATTTCTACCATTGAGAGTGTATTTTGGAAAAAGCTACACACGTACGTCGCACTTTCATTATAAATAACAATGCAGTAGACGAATGCTAGATTAATAAATTGATTGCTCATATAGCATATATAGTGCATGCTCATATTGCATATATAGTGCATGCTCATATTGCATATATAGTGCATGCTCATATTTTATGTATATTTGCTTCACACAAATGTACATATATTAAACCTAATACAGATTTTTCTAACAGTGTATTTGAAGAAGGATTAAAAATAGAAAACTTATATAGGAAAGATTTTAGATCCACCCCCCCCCCCCCAGCCTACTTATGTAAGGTTTCGTAAGATTTTCCTGACGCTCTCCACAAAAAAGCTATAAAAATGCTATAACGCGCAAAAGTAGCATATTGGGATCCTGGAAAGGTATAATCAATTTGGAATCGATATATGCAACTTGGTTACCCGTGCTCGGAAAAAATGTTTACAAAATTTCTTATTAGCAGAGTTTTCAAATTTTCCTAAGTTTCAATTTTTTTCACATTCCTGGAGGTCAGAAATATCTTCTCAATCTTTTGTAGATTTTAAAAAACCAGTTTTTGGAAGATAATTTCTATTTAATTCAACCCCTCTAAAAAAATCCTAAGGCCTGTGGAAATAGAAAAATAATTTTTTCGGGCACTAGAACGCTTTCAAGTAATCAAAATGCACTGGGAATAAAATCGTCAAGAACAAGAAATTCAAATTGGAAATACAGAGATTTTTTTTAATTCCGATTTTGGTATTTAATGTAATCTTTGTGATCTAATAATCTTTATAATCTTTATAACTTTTGATTTAATATTTTTCTGTGCGTGCGTTGGAATTTAGAGCCTAAAAAGACATTCGAAAAAAATCGAAAAGGTCCAGGAATCAAAATTGGAATTACGGAAAAATTAAAAAATTTAGAATTTGGTATTTAATAAATAAAATATAATTGAAAAAGAGGTCTTAGGAGGGAGAATCGTGATAAGTATAATTCTTGAATGGAAGAATATGACTGTGTGCTATTTTCAACTGTATCGGAAAAATAAGAAGGCAGTATTGTGAAACTAACAAATAGATGACGTCACCTCCGCCAAAATGATGAATTTACGAATATTGCTTCAAAATAAAAAAACCAGAATGATTTTCACACTTATGTTAACCTATTTCACCTCACTTTATTTACACGAAATATAATCTCACAACATTTTATATCGAAAACAATCAATAACCAAATGTTTTTAATTGATTAATAAATAGTTCGTGACATGTACTCACATATCT
Source organism: Andricus curvator (assembly GCA_932195095.1). NCBI lineage: Eukaryota > Metazoa > Arthropoda > Insecta > Hymenoptera > Cynipidae > Andricus > Andricus curvator. The sequence goes on from CAKNYM010052466.1 coordinate 574,426, forward strand.
AGTGAAGTTCATTCTTAGTAAACCAATCCTCCATATTGAAAAGTATGATTTCGGAAAAATCGTATCTTTGCATTTTTCTCGGAAACAACGAAAGGTACAAGAAATGTTCCGATAAAAGTTTATACACTAGAAAAGATCTACAAGAAATACCTCTTGCTCTTTTCTGATATTTTGCATCGTTTACGAGAAAAAATCAAAAATAATATTTAAAAAATGCCCAGCCTGAAAGATGGTTTAGCCTGCGTAAAATTTATAGAGAAAGCCTTTCTTGTATTAGTAGACACTTTTGAAAAATATTGAAAAAAATAAAAAAGGTGGGACATCGCTGAATTTTTTTGTGTTCTTAAAATTCGATGAAAAAAATAAATTTTTCTCATAAGCTATGCAAAATACAACAAAAGAGCGATCTACTAATGATGTTAAACAACAGAATATATATGTAAACGTCATAGAATTTTATATTTCAACCACAGAACCCACCATGAGATGATACATTCAAATACCGAATCGTCTGACACCATAAGATGGACCTCTCTGTTTGATTTGAAATGGTATAGGTATATTATTGATTCTAAACCAGGAAATATATATAAAGCTCAAAGGATTTCATATCTTCACCATAGAATCGACTACAAAGTGAAATATCCAAATATCAGATCATTTTGATACCCTAAGCCGGAGATAACTCTCTACCAGATTTGAATTGAAATTGGTCTATGATCAATTCTGAACCACAGAATATATGAAGAACACAGAATTGTATATCTCGACCATAGAATCCACCATAAGATGATACATCCAAATACTGAATCGTCTTCCACCATAAGATGGACCTCTCTGCTTGATTTGAAATGGTATAGGTATATTATTGATTCTAAACCAGGGAATATATAAAGCTCAAAGGATTTCATATCTTCACCATAGAATCCACCACAAAATGACATATCCATATACCAAATCATTCTGGCACATTAAGCTAGACATCTCTGCTTGATTTTGAATGGAATTGGTCTATGATGATTTCTAAACAATATATAAAGATCATAGAATTTTATATCTTCGCTACAGAATCCACCATAAAAACACACATCCAAGTACTAGATAATTCTGAAACTATAAGCTGAAACTCTCTGCATGATTCAAAATAGAATTTGTCTATTATTATCAATTCTGAAGCACAGAATATATAAAGATCATGGAATTTTACATATAGAATTCTATATTTCGACAATAGCATCCACCATAAAATGATATATAAAAATATCGAATTATTCTGACACACTAAGCTGGACCTCTATGCCTAATTAAAAGTGGAATTGTTCTGTTATTAACTCTAAACCATTAAGTATATAAAGACCATAGAATTTCATGTCCCAATCATAAGTAAGTAAGTAAGTAAGTAAGTATACCATTAAGCCATTTGCCTTTCAGGGTAGGCGGGACAATACCCGATTTGGATAGTGTTTCTAGGTGGATAGTTTCTTGTAGTAAATAACTACAAGTGTGAGCTCACCACAACAATTCACCATAAAATGATATATCCAAATATCAAATCATTCTGACACCCTAAGGTGGATCTATATATAAAAATCAAAGAATTTTATACTTCTACCATATAATTCACCACAAAATGATATATTCAAATACCAAATCATTCTGACACCCTGAACTGGAGAGAACTCTCTACCTAATTTGAAATGAAATTGGTCTATTATTAATTCTAAACCACAAACTTTGGGAATAATTTACGTTCACTTCAATAAAACTAGTTTCCTTTTTAAAAATTCCATCACTCAAACGCAATACTTTTACAATTACAAATGATTCTGGAGAATAAGCAAAATAAAAATTGAGACAATATTTTTTTATAAACTGCCATTTTTCCAAAATGACTGTAACGGATAATGTTTTACACTTCTCATTTTTTTCACATTTGTTTATCAAAAATTGAAATATCTGTTTGGACGTGTTCATTTGAAACGGACCACTTTTTTACTTTGCATATTAACCAACCTATTTATAGAGACAGTTTTTTCTGCTGTTGAAATTCTTTAAATTATGCGATGGAAAATCGATTATTATGCGAAATTTTGCTTAAAAAATCTGGATTATGCGAAATTATGCATTGAAATATTCAGAACTATAAATCATTTAAATATTCAAAACTGGCATAAATATTACTTGCTTTCGTCATACATAAATGTATTATTACGCTATTAGGTTCCCAAAAACGAAAAAATCAAGTTTGTCGCTTCGATAATAAATATTTATTTTGAAACGTAGTATATGAAGACCTATAAAATCAGATCTGGAAATAGGAAATAGATATAAATAACTTTTGAATAAATATATCTATATTAATCACAAAGACGTAAAATATAGTATTCATATATATACTATCACGCCTCCCAAGAACCAAGTTTCACCTTAAAGAGCAGGCTAAATTTTGTACCCCAGAAAATATATTTGGGGAAGCGTCCTGAGTATTTTTACTGAATATGGAAAAAATAGTGAGGCCCCTTTTAAAATAACTAGATATTTGTTATTTTTTGATCAATTTATGTGTTTTTTTTTTTGAAAAGAACAAAGAATATGTAAAGTTTTCTCTGATAAAAACTTTTCATTTTGCGTCCAAAAATAGTTCCTGATGTGAGATTATTATTGATTGACCTTCTTCCTTTTAGATTTTGAAAAATGTGTGAAAGACATCAGTTTTTTTAAATTCTACGTTTTGGGTTCATTTCACGTAAAACTTCTAGAAAGCAAGAAAAAAAAATTTCTAAACAATTTAAAGAAAGAATGTTGTAGCATTAATAGTTCTAAAGTTCTGATGGCTTAAGAGATTTTTCAGTAAAAAAAACGTTAAATAAATAATTGATTCTTGCACTTTCAGAACATCAGTTATAACATCTTATATCTGGCTCCTTTTTGTGAAATTGTTTTTACAAATTGAATAATCGAATTACTGTAACTGTCTTGTTTTCAGTGCAACAACCCAATGAGTTTCTCATTGACTGATTACATTCAAAAACTCATTTATCGCACTGATACATTAGAAATATATAAATTAACAATAAAGGATTTATACATTTTCTCTAAATGACGATTTTAAACCTCGACTTCTGACGACTTTCTTTTCCAAGAACAAGCGTTAAAGAAAATAGTGAAAAGTACTGATGCAATACATATAAAATAAGTTCTAAATAAAAAATGCGATCTATAATAAAGTTCCACGAAAATTATCCTACTATAAGATACTATAACAGATGTTCTGTAAGAGCTAGAATAAATTTTCTTTCAGTTTTTATTATAATTTGATCTGCTTCAATTTAATTAATGTGAAATGTATAGGCGCCAAGCTATTTTTCCAAAAGAAAAATATTTAACTTTTTTTTTACTGAAAAATCTCTTTAAGGCGTCACAACTTTATAACTATTTATGATAGAACTTTCTTTTTTTCTTAATTTTTCGGAGATTTGTGAACTTTTTTTCTTATTGAAAGTTGTACTTAAAATGCACCAAAACGTAGAATTCAACAGAAACTGATATCTTTCACATATTTTTCAAAATCTAAAAGGGAAGGGAATGTCAATCAATAATTATCACGTGGAAACTTTTTTTGGACGCAAAATTAAAGGTTTTTACCAGAGAATACTTTTGCCTATTACTTATTGGTTTGGAAAAAAATTACATAAATTGATGAAAAAAAACAAAACAACAAACATCGAGTTAATTTAAAAGAACACCAAACGATTTGTTTCATAATTGGTGAAAATACTCAGGATGAATCCCCAAAACATGACTTCTTGGGACAAACTTTAGCCTGCTGTAGTATTTAGAAATCGAAATTTTGCAAAATTATACGAAGTTTTGCAAGATTATGCGAATTTTTGCAGAGTTATCGAAGAATTCCATAATTATGCGAAACTTAAAAAATTATGCGTTTTCATACGATGAGAAATCTTGTTTATGTAACTTAGAAACTTAATAAATCTCAAAGATCTCGAGTAATATTAAATTCTGAGAAATTATGCGCTTCGCATAAAATAAGGTTCTCTATCTGTTTATAACAAATAGTAATGTCTCTTCGCATGTTTCTTAAGTGAGCATTGATCAAAAGATCAAAAATATTTTTAGGTTCAAAAAACCTTTTTTAATCATTTTTTTTAATTATTTTTTTCGATCTAATCATTTAACCATGTTTTTCTTTACATTCCCGATTTTTTGTTGGTTGGATGATATGTTCGCTACCATTAAAAACATTATTTCGAAAATATAAAAAACAACGATTGAGGTATGCGTATCAATTTCTCGTAAACCTTGCTTATAAAACAAAGTTACAAGAGGTAACTGAGAAATTAATTTGTGATTGTTAAAATAATAAATTGAAGTATTACTATAAAAATTAGTATTCTTAAATGGAGCTAAATTCAATAATAAATTGAAGTAATAAATAAACTGAGAAAATATTCAAAGTCAAAGTTGAATTATAAAGGACCCCGCACCAAATGTACAGAAAAAAGCCTTATGATAAAAAATTCTGAAAAAATTTTTTTCTTGTATTTTCGAACCTGCAAACTAAAAATTTAAAAGAAAAATGTCAGAAAGATGGACAGTTTTTAGACAAACACTTGTCCAAAGTTTCGATTTTTACATGTATTTTAATGGAAAAATGCTTATTTTAGCAAAATGTTTTTTTTTTTCTCAAAAACGCTATGATAGATTTCACTGAAACTTTTATATTTTGACGATCAGGCGTACCGAATCAAAAGATTCATACCCACGAACTAGAAAGATTAACGATTCTTTGGGTATACAGCATGTTTTTGGGGGTGTTTTTGTACCCTAAACATACAAGTAACATATGTAAATCATCATTTCTTAGTAACTAAAATTAATAGAGATTTTTATTCAATTGCTACGGTATGAAACGACTTTCCAATAAGTGGAGTAAGCGTACATAGCAAGAATATGTTTTGACCTGATTTTAGGGGATGTTTTACCATCCCTTAAACAATGAGTCTGAAGTTCCTAACGCATTAATCAATAACGAAAAATAATTTTATTTTTAAATGCATGAAAGCTGCTATTTTATGACAGAATATATTCGCGTATAACCCTAAAAAGTTCTTCAAGCACTTTCAACCCCTCATCAGATATAAAGCGCACCCAAGCTACCCCTAAATATTTTTAAAATTCAACAAAACCAACCTAATTCAAAAATCCGTCCAGTTCTTGCTGATAATAATTTCAATTAATGCCAAAGGGGCACACATAAAGTCTCAACCCTTCAGCACATGTAGAACTCACCCCAGCCACCCCCGAATATTTTAAAAGTTCAATAAAATCACCATAATTTCAAAGTACACAAGGATTTTTCTGAAAATGTTTTCAGTTGATGCCAAAGGGACAAAAAAGTGTCTTCATCCCTCAGGACATATAGAACTCACCCCAGTAACCCCTAAATATTTTTAAAATTCAATATAAACAGCCCAATTCCAAAATACGCCAGGATTTTGATGATAATTTTTTCAATTGATGCGAACAGTTCAGACAAAAAGTCTCAACACCTAAGTACATGTGGAACTCATCCAAGTCTAAATATTTTTAAATATTTTAAAAAATCAATAAATTCAAAAAAGTAAGATGAAAGGACAGTTTTCAAATACGCACTTATCAAAGTTCCAATTTTTACATGTATTTTAATGGAAAATGATTGTATTGAATTTTAAAAATATTTAGGGGTGACTGGGGTGAGTTCTATGTGCTGAGGGTTTGAAACATTTTTTTGCCCCTTTGGCATCAACTGAAAACATTTTCAGAAAAATCCTTGTGTACTTTGAAATTATGGTGATTTTATTAAACTTTTAAAATATTCGGGGGTGGCTGGGGTGAGTTCTACATGTGCTGAAGGGTTGAGACTTTATGTGTGCCCCTTCGGCATCAATTGAAATTATTATCAGCAAAAACTGGCCGGATTTTTGAATTAGGTTGGTTTTGTTGAATTTTAAAAATATTTAGGGGTAGCTTGGGTGAGTTTTATATCTGATGAGGGGTTGAAAGTGCTTTAAGAAGTTTTTAGGGTTGTACGCGACTATTTTCTGTCATAAAATAGCAGCTTCCATGCATTTAAAAATAAAATTATTTTTCGTTATTGATTAATGCGTTAGGAACTTCAGACTCATTGTTTAAGGGATGGTAAAACATCCCCTAAAATTAGGTCGAAACATATTCTTGCTATGTACGCTTACTCTACTTATTGGAAAGTCGTTTCATACCGTAGCAGTTGAATAAAAATCTCTATTGATTTTAGTTACTGAGAAATGATGATTTACATATGTTACTTGGACGTTTAGGGTACACAAACACCCCCAAAAACATGCTGTATACCCAAAGAATCGTTAATCTTTCTAGATCGTGGGTATGGATCTCTTGATTCGGTACGCCTGATCGTCAAAATATAAAAGTTTTAATCAAATCTGACATAGCGTTTTTGAGGAAAAAAAACATTTTGCTAAAATAAGCATTTTTCCATTAAAATACATGTAAAAATCGAAACTTTGGACAAGTGTTTGTCTAAAAACTGTCCATCTTTCTGACATTTTTCTTTCGAATTTTTAGTTTGCAGGTTCGAAAATACAAGAAAAAATTTTTTTTAGAATTTTTTATCATAAGGCTTTTTTCTGTACATTCGGTGCGGGGTCCTTTGGAATCAATTATACATTTTAAATATAAGTTGCCTTTTTAATATAATATCAAAAGATAATTTTCTTTTTCTAAACAAAGTTCTGACTGTGATCAAATTGAAAACGTTAATTTTTGTAAAAGTCAGACCTCGGTTCGAAACTGCTAATTTGTACAGTAAAAAATAAAGCAAAAATTTCGTATTTCATCATTCTAATATTTGTTCCTTATTTCATATTAATCTTCATTCGCAGCTATTTTTACATTCTCATCATAATGAGAAAGTATTGGTTTTATGTCAAAAATGACTTTCGCGGATTCCATCAAATGTCGACGTTTTGAGGCCC
>CAKNYM010052466.1:581466-598820 GCA_932195095.1 Andricus curvator
CATTGTTTTTATGTTCTCAATACTATTTCTAACGATTGAAACAATAATAGTATATTGTGCTACAAGTTGAAAAAGCGAGAGATTTAAAACGAGTGCGAAGTTAGCTACCCGAGCGGAGCGAGGGTGGCTATCACACGAGTTTTAAATCGTCGCTTTTTCAATGTGTGGGACACGATACTTTTTCTATAATTTGTTAAAAAGTGCTAGTTTTTGTTTACCTGTTTTTTGTGTAAAAAGAAGGCGATTTTTTGTCGATTGACGCAACAATGACAATGTGGCCCATAAAGTTGAGGGCTTCAAAACTTCCGATTTTTCGTGAAAAAAACCAAGCACAGTATTTTCGGAGAAACTGACGGTGTTTTTTTGCTTTTGCCAAGTGACAAAAGTACATACAAAATACACAACTCGAGACTTTTCAGGAAATTGATTTTAGGTTAGGGACGAGAGTCGGAAAATAGAATGAAGTTGGCTGCGCACGATGCACGAGTACACCCGAGGCAGCACGAACCGACCCGAAATAACATTTACTTTTTCCACTGTACTTCACTTTTATCACTGCCCATTTACTTTTTCCACTCCATCTGTCCACTTTTTCCACTGTTGCCCGAAAAGGTCGGCACTGCGCATGCGCCACGTCATCGACCAAAAATCGGTCACTTTTTACACCAAAAACAGGTGGAAAAACTGGCACTTTTTCGCGAATTATAGAAAAAATATAATAATAATTCAAACAATTTATTCTGACTGAAAAGCTGACTTTTATTTCAGAATGCGTTTTGATCTTTGTTTACATATGAACTCCTATCTAATACAACGCTGCTGAAGGCTGGTGACCTTCTCAGTATAAAACATCAACCAATTGCGACTCTCTCGGTTTCCATTCCTTGTCCTCGCCCCCCCCCCCCCCTCCCCCCGTAACAGAAGTTTTGGTGGGACTGACGTAAGAACTGGACTCTCCACTATACGACGAATCACTACTTAACTTGGGCATGATTTCGACTCGCACAACAAATTTCGCGCATAAAGGTGGTAGTTGGGTGTACAATCTAAACATGAATAATACAAACAATAAAGTAGCCTCGGAATGGACTGAAACTTTGATTGAGGTTTTGAAATATGGTCAGGAGTAGATAGGGAATCACATGGTAGTCAAGGGGTCGGTTTGATTATGAATGAAAAAGCTAGATATATGTTCCAAAAACGACTTAAATACTTTTTTTCTCCCCTTTTCAGATAGTTGGAAAAAAATCTTTCTGATTGTAGGATTTATTATAAAGATACGGAAATATACGCTGAAGTAAAGGAATTACCTTCTTCATTTTAAATCAAATACAACTTTAGTCATTTTTATCTGAAGAACATTGAACATAACATATGGTCGTTGTGAAGCGCGAAGACCAAATTGTGCGCAACAAGCGCGCTCAAACTTTTGGGTTTCTATTATACGATGAACAGAAACGAGCGTGAAGCGCGAGGTTCACATGATGATCATACCAAATATCGAGCGCGAAGCGCGAGTGTCGTGATGAGAATGTGTTCCTTAAGGTCGATAGAACCTTAAGTAAATTAGTTCTTATTTTTATGTAAAACTGACATAATTAAACCAAAAGCAGGTCATAACGATGAAGCTTACTAAGAGAGTATTAGCTTGCGAAGCGCGCAATAGCGAGCACACGAAGTGTGAAAACCTAGACGACAAATGTGTCCGAGCGCGCAGCGCGAGGTGAATGCATTATCGAGCGCGAAGCGCGAGATGAATACCTAATCGAGCGCGAAGCGCGAGATCCAACAGGTGCGCGCCCTAGGCGCGCTGAAACTTGCGAGCGAAGCGAGCCGCGCGCGAAGCGCGCGATGAGAATGTGCCCGCGAAGCGGGCAGATTTTTTAAAATGCATAGGGCAAAAATTTGTAGACTTTGTTTTGTAGACTTTCATTTCTCATTAACCAAATATAATATGATTAGCTTTTTCCAAGATGAAGATTTTCTGTGATGATTAAATAATTTTACATAAATTATAATTCATTCTCAAATTATAAATTAATAACATTTTACATTTCAACCGAATGCATTATTATTGGCACACGAAAATTAAACATTACCTTATTCAGAATCATAAAATGATTAAATTTTTATCTCGATTCAGTTATATTATTTTTTAGTTATGTCGTTATTGTTATTACGGTTAAAATACATACTTTTGAAAATACGACAAAATTGCGAATAACACTCTAAACCTATTGTTTATTAAAATCCTTGTGTCTTTCCTAAGATCTTCAAGGATAGCATATGTAAATCTACAAAATTCCATTACTTTCTCTGTACACAATCTCCAGATGTTGAGGTAATAAGAAAAACATGACACACATAAACACACACACGTATACACATCCGGATATTAGTTATCAACATAACCGAATATAATTAATAATAATAAGAACAAAATACCAAAATATAACAATATAGCAATATAAACAATATAAATGATAATAATATATAAATAATATAACAATATAACAAAATAACACCATATTCATTTGTTTCAAAATTTTTAAACACGATTTGGTTCAGGACATTTTTTTTCTGGGTTGAGATATTTTTTAGCTGGAAAACAGTTAAATATACCTATGTTTATAGAAATTGAAATTCTTTACGACGCGAAAGCTCTGTATTTGAGGGAGCTATAATAATAATTATTAACAAAAATTATTTTTTCAGTTTTACTTTACTTTAAAGTACCGTCACCCGAAAATTGTAATGCTCTAATGTTAACGTTACTAACAAAATATAACGTTTCTGGTTTTCGGTTAATAAAATGAGGAGGTAGCGACCAATGTCTGCTTAACTCAAACTCAATTAAAAACCAACTTTATTCATAAAATGGTTTTTAATTTCAAATAGTTTTTTTTCATTAAAAATCTTGTTTTGTGCATTAAGATAATAGTAAAAACTTCAAATTTGAAATCTTTTCATTTCTCTCCATTTCTATGCTTATGAGATATGTCATCTTTTGCGAATTCAAGGGTTAATTAAGAACGACAAAAACAGTTTGGCTTGAGTAAAAAGATTTACGCGTAAAAAAAATTCTTCATCTAAACTGAGATAAACATTTCATCATTTTATGATTCTGAATAACGCAATGTTTAATTTTCGTGTAACACGCAGTAATTAATGACGTCAAATGACTGGATCTAGGCAGCTGTGTTTAAAAATCATATTTCAGTCACTTTTGACGGTAAGGTGATATAAAATAATGTTTTTTCGTTTAGAAATGATATCATCGTATGTGACGTACACGATGATGTAAATTTGATGAATTATACTTTAGGATTTTACAAAGTTATAAACTAAGCCTTTATAAACTGAAGCATATAGAAATTAAAAATAAATGAAATATTCAAGAGAAACTTCTTTATAATGTTAATGAAGATGAAAAAAATTTAACGTGCACCGACCAAATTCGATGATTTTTACCAAAATGTCTGTACTCGGAGCCACAGCATATTTCAAAACGAAAATGTATATTATGATAATAACATGAAAATATCATAAATATAAATAATATATTTAGAATATAAGGATAATTCCATTTTATTTCGCCCAGATTTATTTTTGATCGCCTTTTATGGAATTCAAGCCTTTTTTTACAATTTTCGAAGCCAAAATAAGAAAATTTTTGCTCTGAAACTCGAAATTTTTTCGACAGTATTTCTTAGGGAGATAAACGAAAAAAAAGTATTTACAGGGTATTTAAGTAATTTCTAGAACTAATCACCCTCTAAATTTCACATTGGTCTTGAGCTTTTTTCGCAGAATAACGATTTCGAAAATAATTTGAAGTATTGCTTTTTCAAAATGTTACAAACTCTCATACCTCAGTTAACTTGGCGTAAAAAAGTCTCTAATTGATACTAAAAACACATATATTTTTAGAGAAAAAGCGAAAAATAATGGCAGATATGTAATTCTAAATTCAGATTATTTACAATTTTGGTAAGACATATGTCACCTAATTTATAGAATCTATTATTAATAGTTACATTTTCATTAAATAAAATAAAATTAACTAATGTCTAGAATACATTTTTAAAGTAATTTTTAAAATCGTGATTTTTAAAGATTCTTTTATTTGGTGATTAGTTCAAAAACTGACTTACATACCTTTTAAAAACTTCATAATAATCGACTAATATTGAATCTTATGAGGTAAATGTTAAAAAATTTAACAACGAATTTCATTGATTGTAAATTAAATTTCACATTGTATAAATACAGTTTTACTTGAGTTCATAATTCACATAAATGTTACATAGTTCTACAGTTGCGCATTTTTGAAATTAAATTTCGATATAAAAATAAAGTATATCAACAAAATTATATGATAAAGATGTCCTAAAAAGCTTTTTATTATACTTAAGCATCAAATTTCTTAACTAATAGGCCGCAACCGACTTTGAAGAAATAAAATGGAATTATTCATAATGTTTTAACGAAATACCTGTTATCAACTATAAACTATATTATAAAATAAATGAAAAACATCACATACTTTTCTTAAATATTTTTATTAACTTTCAATTCAAGTAAATTATCATTCGGTATCCATTACAATTTAAAAATGGTTTACCAACATCAATTTTGTATTAACAAATTATTACTTGTAATTAACCAATTTCTAACAATTTTCAACGACCGTACACTCTGACGATATAATAGATTCCGTAACCTCTGCGACTTTTGAATTTTAGAGTGACATTTTGTTTTCCAGGGCCTCCTTTGACTAATTTTACAACAGCTGCTTTGCCATTCCGCTTCTGATCGTAAGCCGCAACCTGAGTGATTCTGGTATATTTTGTACCGTTGAAACTCTGCTTAAGAGAAATAGTCTTCCATTTCTTGGCTGTTTTATACACGGTTTTTTGAATTATAAGCCTGTCCCCGGAAATTCTGGATCCGAGTATGAAGTCGTTTGAAACTTTTTTACTGGAGAAAAATCCCAAGCCTGATGATGGTGACACATTAAAGGCCAATGTTATAGCCCCAGCGATGGCCAAAAGACAGACCAACTTGTAGGACGCCATGTTCTTTCTTCGTCTATTTCAAACACAGTTTCAACAGAAAATATTAATGACGTTATTTCTCAGGAATCGAAGAAACCCTTGTCAAAATTTGGAAGGAGACTATAATAAGCTCATGAGAATGAAAGGCTTTTATAGCTGCTATTGCAAAGATTCTTTATCAGCATTTAAGCGCACGCATGGGATATAGCACACATGTCAAAAATTATAATTTCTTTGAATAATGAGTCACAGGTATTACTCAGATCAGGCTGTCCGACGATAAGGTTGCAATGTTTAATTTAATTATTCAAGAACAATGTGATTTTATGGCAATGTTTATTCTGGTGATGTGATACACTGAAGCTGTTTAAAATCTGATAAATTTGGGTTTTCTGCACGTTTCAATTTTTAATTAAATAAATTAAATACTATACGGAAAAACCGGAAATTAGCTTGGATTTTCGATCACCGGGAGAAAGCTGGCAAAATCCCGGGCATTTTGTTGAAAACCAGTAATTTTTCAGATTTATTTTTCCGTTTGCAATAATTGTTTTGCTCGTTAAAAATAAAATGTTAGTACCGAAAATCAAACATTTGGATTTCAGATCCTGGGTCGCAAAAACGCAAATCGACGAAATGGGGTCTTTTCTTGCGGGACGTCACAATTTGTATTCTGAAATGACATCAGTTGATTCCTTGCGCAGAACTTTCACTGCGATTTATTAAATCAGGAACGTCACACGCTTTCCCCTATTTCCCTCTTTTCCTTTTTTTTAAAGAATTCCTCTTCTTTGCCTGCTTTAGAGAAATTTGCCGGTTTTCCCCTTTTTCTAGATTTCTCGCTTAAATGAAAAATAAATTAATAGAACCCAATAAATCAATCCAAATATGTTTACATTCTCATCACTTATGATTGAGAATTACTTATAGATTACTTACTTCACACCTAAGTTTTTCAACGAATATCCACGTTTTGACGCCACATGAAGCCGAAAATTAAGTTTTGGCGATAGTCTCTGTCTGTCTGCATGTCTGTATGTCCGTAAACACGATAACTCTCGAGCAAAATATACGAAACAAATCGAGCTTTGGCACACTTTGGTTCGCTAACCAGCATAATAAAATTTTACGCGAAATGGCGATAAATACATGAAAAAAGGTAAACAAAGGAATTGAAGCTTCTCAAAATATCTACAATTTTTCTTCTAACCGTTTTTTAATTAGACTTTTTGTTTTGCTTTTTGTATAGAAAACGATCAAGTCAAAAATTCTAAGTTTATGCCAAACGACGACAGATATATAAAAAAGTTCGACAGAAGAGTTGTAGATTTTTAAAAGACCTATAATTTTTCTCTTAACTATTTTTCCTAAGGACTTGATATTTTGATTTTATTTATCGAAAACAATATGAGAAAATCAAAAATTAAAATTTTGAGCTAAACGAAGCAAGCCGCGCGTAACGAGAATGGTAGAGATTTCGTCCTGTACAGTCGAAAATTCAATTTTTTGTTCAAAAGTGAATTAGTTTTCATTGAAAAGTTTATTCTAATATTTCTTGTTCACAATTCAACACTTTTGGTTAAAAATTATATTATTTGGTTGAAAATTCAACGGTGTTGTTAAAAAGTCATATTTCTTGCTTGAAAATGCATTTTTTTGTTAGAAAGTTATCTTTTTTTGTTCAAGATTCATTTTTTTTTTGAAAGTTAATTCTTTTCATTTGTGAAGTATACCGTATATTATACAGTATATTATACTTTTGGTTTAGAACTGATCTCTTTTGGACGAAAATGCATCTGTTTCATTCAACTTTCGTTTTTTTTTATAGAAAATTGGTCCTTTTAGATTGAAAATTCATCTTCTAATAGAAATGTCATCTCCTTTGGTATGAGAGTAAATTTTTGTTAAAAAGTAAATTCTTTTTTATTGAAAAGTCTACTAATATATTTTTGTTTCACGATTCATCAATTTTGGTTTAAAAGTCTACTATTTGTTTGAAAATTCCACTATTTTTTCAGAAGACACCTTTTTTGTTTGAAAATTCATTTGTTTTGGTTGAATTTTGAATCCTTTTATTTGAAAAGTCTATTATTATACTTTTCATTAAGAATTCATCTATTTTGGTTAACAATTCTTCTATTTGGTTAAATACTGAATTATTTCGTTAAGAAATGAACTATTTTGTGCAAAAATTCTACTATTTAGTTCAAAAGATAATTTTTAAAATCCTATTTATTTATTTCAAAAGATTTTGTATTTATTAAATATGGCCACAGACTCGGGGAGTGAATCTGAGAGTTCCGATTCAATGGTCTTAAATGTCAATAGTCAGGCTCAAAACTCACATATTCGTTACAAGTGTTGTAAAGGGTTTATCGTCAAAAGTGTTGCGTGTATCAATTGCGTGAATTCTTACCACAAAAGCTGTACAATTCATATAAAGGATCTTGTCTACCTTAGTGATGCTCGATGTCAGTGTGGTAATACAAAAAGTGCTCAATCCTCATCAGGCAGTAAAAGTGAAACGATTACTCGTTTACGAAAATTATTAAAAGAACAGAAGACTCGCATGAAAGGTACGAGGTCATATCGTGACGCAATAGCCAAACTTGTTATCAAACCTAAAAATGAGGCTCACCCTTCTTCAGAAACTAAGAAGGCCGTAAAATGTAACATCAATTCCATTGATACATCAGCAGGTGTCAACACGGTTAGCAGCATTTCTGATAAAGGAGTTTTAATAAGTCGCAGCGATGTTGCCTCAAAGGAAAAACTTAGTGCAGCTGCTGTGAACTTAGGAGATCAGTATGTTGTCAAAGAGCCACAAAAGGTGCACATGCTGATGATGTTAATCAGGATGAAGATCTTGTAGAGAAAATTCGTTCGACAAAACCAACTTGCGGATGGACAAGACTTTAAAATGAAGGTGCTTTTCAAAAAATCAAATGTTAAAAATCAGAACTTTTACACCATTATCCTAGAAGCTGACCCTGTTACACATAGTGTATCACTAGAGAGAGGCAGAATTCACGTCGGCTGGGGAAGTTGTACTGCGATTGATCACGTGAGCGTGTCAAGGTGTTTCAAGTGTCTAAAATTCGCACACATGGCCAGGGTGTGCTGATAAACTCATAATGAATGTCCACAGTGGCAGGAAACCATAAAGAGCAAGAATCTGAAGCTGAGTCGAAAGTATGCACAAATTGTAAACACGCTTCAATCGTCCTTAATATCAAGAACATAAAGTTTTATCACTCTGCATTCAGTAAGGAATGTACTTCGTATAGCAAGGATCTTACTCGAAATAAGAGTAAAATCAACTACTCTCATATATAGCGATCCAATCAACCGAATATACAAACTGAATACAGGTGCGGTGACAGAAAGTCCGACCAACCTACTGTATCAAGTCGACAAAATTGAAGGAGAGGGGACAGAGCACCTACCATGGCCCGATCATTTGATAATCTTAATATATATTACCGGAAAGTACGCGGATTTGGAACTAAATTTATTGATTTGCATAATGCTGTCGCCTTATCTCACACTTATTATGAAATCAAATTGAACCACTATGATGCCGAATTAGAATTGCATGTTATCTATAGAAAGGACATAAATAAAAAGGTTCGTAGATTTGCTTATAGGATGACAATGTCCACTGTGAAGCAGATTTTCGTAATTATTTACAATGGATTTTCACGCATACTTTTTGACTTAGTATATATTTCTCCTCTCTCATATGAAAATGTACTTACTTACATAAGCTGTAACAGTAGGATATTATAACTTACCCACATTTACTTGGATCAATGATGAGCAAGGACTCCACTTTTGGACACATATGGATTTCTCACTATGTATCAATTGAATCAAATACCTAACACCTCTGGCAGGATTCTCGATTTCGTCCTCACATCATTGAACTGGATGATCGGAATAAAGTTTCAGGCCTTCGATCGGGATATGATAATTTTTTAAACCTAAGAGCCAAATCCAAAAACTTCAGAAAAAATTGCCGAACATATCATGTTCAAAATATAGAAAGTAATATCCTACACAATCCCAAAACCTTTTGGCTTCACGCCAATGAGAACAGAAGCGAGAAAGGATTACTTTCTAATATTATGTACCTTCGCGATAAGGAAGCAGATTCTATATCGGGCAAAGCAGAGCTTTTTGCTGACAATTTTGCTTCTGTATTTGTAAATGCTGATCTCCCTTATTATACGAATAATAAAGAAACATCTTTAGATGTAGTTAGTATAGACACTACATTAATAAAGGTATTTGACTAAGTATGTTCAATTGGTTGTAATAAAGAACCTGGTCCCGATGGAATACCTCCTATATTCTTAAAGAATAATTCCCTGTCCACAGGAGTCTTTCCACAGCAGTGAAAATGTAGCCATATTGCTCCTATCTACAGAACGGGTGAAAAAGCCGATATAAAAAAAAATACAGACCAGTTGGTATTGATAATACAATTGTAAAAATATTTTAAATCATAGTTACAGACAACATATCTGTCTGGAGTGTGATTAACTTGGTGAATGAGCAGCATGACTTCATTTCCGGTAGGACAACATGCTCTAACTTAACTATTTATATCCAATTCATCATTCAGGCACTAGATATGAAATCACAAGTTGATGCAATTTATGCAGATTTTTTGAAAGCCTTCGATAAAGTTAATTATCCGAGATCAATTCAAAAGCGCAAAGCTTTTGGATTTCATGGAAAGATACTAGAATGGTTTGATAGTTAGCTCTATCTTTTTCAATATTTATGTTAACGATAGACCAGGTTTGTTTCAATTTATTGGAGCTATAGCATATGCTGATGATTCAAATAAGATTAAAATAAAATAAGAATATTAATTTACTGGAAGACGCAGAAAATGTACAAAGCGACCGCAATACCTCACAATTGTATGACTTGGATAATGTCATTGGCTTGAATATAGGAAAGTGTAAATTACTTATATTCTCACGAGCATCGTATCCAATTGATTATCGTTATAAGATTTGTGAGATAGAACTGGAAATAGTCCATGCAATGTGCGACATAGGAATAGTTATGGACGATAAGCTGTCTTTTTTGCCATACTATGACCATATAGTAGGAAAAGCTCTTAAAATGTTTGTTTTCATCAAACGTCACTCCAGAGAATTTATATATTATATTGTATATTGTATATTGTTACTGAAATTGGGCTACTGTCGGTTATTTTATTTAATGAATAAATTAAATTGATCTTTTATGGTTAAAAGTTAATTCTTTTTAATTAAAAAGTCTAGTCTTATATTTTGGGTTCAGAATTCAAATTTTTTGTTTTTAGGAATTGCAATAGGAACAGTTTGTGGTGGTTGTCAAAATTTGATCGTTAGATTCTTGGTTTATTTTCAGGATTTCTGTATATTAAAATTTCTACCATTTGTTGGAGAATTCAATTATTTTATTTAAAATTCAACAATTTTGTTAAAAAGTCCACTTTTTTCTTTGAGAATTCATCTTTTTAGATAGAAAATCCGTTCTTTTGAATCAAAAATTCATTATTTGGTAAAAAGTGATCTTTTTTGTTGGAAATTCATCTTTTATAATAGAAAGTTAAACCTTTTCCATTGAAAAGTCGACTTATATATCTTTGGTCCAAAATGCACCTCTTTTGGTTAAAAATTTTACGATTTGATTGAAATTTAATTATTTTGTTGCAAAATTCGAATCTTTCCTCAGAAAATCATCTTTTTTGGTCGAAAATTCAACCGTTTTGTTAGATTTTCAGATTCGCCATTTATTTTTTATTAGAAAAGTCATACTTTTTGATTGAATATTCATGTTTATTTGTTGAAAAGTCAACTGTGTTCTTAAAAACTCTTTATATTTGGTTGAAAATTCATCATTTCTGTTTGAGAATTAATTTTTTTGTCTAAAATGCTTTTTTTTTGTTTAAAATTTAAATCTTTTCTTCAAACATTCGACTATGTCAATAGAAAATTCAACTCTTGTATTAAAAATTCAACTTTTATGATTGAAAATTTCAATACTTGGTTTAGAATACGACATATTTCAAAATAAAATGTTAGGAATATAATACCTACATGAACATTATTTGAAAAAATGTATTCTTCTATTATCCCTCTGTTTTCTTAAAAATTAATATTTTTCTCCTGGTTTGATTGTATATTGGGCTGTGAGTATTTTGGACTGTAATTTACATTATATATTTTACCTTGGAGTTCTAGAATTTAAATTTCTTTTCAAAAATTATACAATAAAGCAATTAGTATTGAACAATTTTAATTATAAACGCTTAAAAGTCAACTCGGAAAAATGTAATTTCCATCCGGGAAAACCCAAAAAACCGTTAGAATCATGATAGTTCTTGAAATTTAATGTGAAGTTTTTGGAAAGATTATAAATAACTTCTCGTGGGTTTTCTTCAGACTTCAGTGGTTGTCCTTACCGAATAAATGCGTACATATTTAATTATTCGCAGCAAAAATATATTTTTAATATCGCTCTACCGGTGTGAAAATTAATTTTAATAATTTTAATTCATGAGTCTCCAGTGACGTTACACAAAAAACTGGCATATTTCCAATATATCCCAATATATCCCAAGCTACAAAAAAAAGATTAATTCTCAATAAAAAATGTAAAAGTTGATGTTTTAACGAAGAAAACATTTTCATTTTAAATCAGAAACAGTTAAATAGAACAAAACGAACGAATTTTCAACAAAATAGTCGAATCCTCAACCAAAGTACATTCATTTTCAACAAAAAAGGGTCCTTTTCAACAAAAAAAAAGTTGAAATTTCTACCAGAGAAGATGAATTTTCAAATAAAAATGACGAATTTTCAACAAGAGTCAAAATTTTAACCAAGAAAATTTTGTCAATCAATCAAAAAAAATTTAATCCAAAGTGTTGAATCTCTAAGCCGAAACCAAGAAGATTAATTTTCTACCAAGAAGAATGAATTTTCGACAAATTACATACATATGTACTTAGGGTGGCCCTTATTTTTCTCTTTTCGAATTTCTCTGCTCTCACCGCCCAGTTTTATTTAGAAGCCATAAAAAAATCACAAAATTTGAGCAAAATCGGTTACTATTTAGGGGTGGCGCAAAGACCATAAAGTTTCCCATTGATTTAACATGGGAAAATGTCAGCCTTTTGTAAATCTAATATTTAAACGCGATAATATGTTACAAATAATTCCATGTTTCAGGATATTGTTCAGAATTCGTCAGAGAATAAGAGTCAACCATAAATTTTGAGGTTGAACAATTCGAAGCTACTCTTATGGTTCCCCAAAGAAAACCCCATAAGTGACAAATTTGAATTTTACGTCATATTGCGGTTTATTGACGCCAAAAATCAGAAATTAATTAATTAATCAGTAATTTAAGAATATCCAGTCATTTTCTAACCAATATTGAATTGTTTGAACAATTCTAATTTGTTTAAATATTTGTTTTTTCAGTTAACTCGCGAAATGAACGTATTTTCTAGACTTTATGAGTTATGTGGTCAATAATAACAATAAAATAATTTGTTTAAATAATTTTTCGATTATTTAAATAATACGTATTTGTTGAAGTATATATTTGACCTGCGAAAAGGCAGGAGAAACGTTTTATTTCACTAAATTTTCGACAAATTTTAATATTTTTAAGTACTAATTTGTTTATTATGAATACTGTTAGATGTTTAAACAAATCTGAATTGTGTGAATAATTTTGTTGTTAACATATTTTATTTTTGCTAGTTTTCGAAAGATTGAAATATTTTTATGTTCTACTTTGCTTTTTAAGAATACTCTTAAATGTTCAAATGAATTGAAATTATTTAAACAATCGAATATTAGTTGAAAAATGAATGCTTAATCTTGAATTACCGATTAATGATTATTTATTTTTTTTAACTTTAAAAAAGCGTCAATAAACCGCAATATTACGTAAAATTCAAATTTGTTACTTATGGGGTTTTCTTTGGGGACCCATAAGAATGGCTTAAAATTATTAAATCTGAAAATGTATTATTGATTCTTATTCTCTGACGAATGATGAACAATATACTGAAACACGGAATTATTTGTATTATATTATCGCGTTTAAATATTAGATTTACAAAAAGCTGACATGTTTCCATGTTAAATCAATGGGAAACTTCATGGTCTTTGCGTCACCCCTAAATATTAACCGATTTTGCTCAAATATGGAGATTTTTTTTTGTTTGGCATTCGAACAATACTGGAGGTTGAGAGCAGAGAAATTCGAGAAAAATATCCACCAAGTATAAATAAGAACCATCCTAATGTGAATAAATTGAATCGGAAAATATGAATTTTCAAAGAAAGAGTTTATTTTTTTAACGAAACAGTCGAATTTAAAACCAAAAAGATAATTTTCTAACAAAATTGTTGAATATTTGAAAAAATACCTTATGTGAGATATGGTTTGACCCTCCCCCCCTTGTAAGACCGCATAGAAAAATCTTTGACCTTCCCCCCTCCCAAAAGAAGACTTTACATAATTCATGCACGGCCCCTAATAATATATGTAGCTAATAATATAATATTATGAAAATACTTGTAATACTTAATTTTCTTTCAAAATTTTATTTTCATTTTTAAATTTTCGTCCACCTTTGAACGTCGACAGTCGAATATTTTTAAATATAAGTGAGGTTCGATAGGTCGTTTCGTTTCTCATAATTGAATATTTTTGAATCATTATTATCTATTTTAAAACCAATGGATTCACAACCCGACCGATGGAGTGTACACTGATTTTAAGTAATTCCAGTGACTTCATGTGAATGCAAGTGACTTCACGCCCGTGACTTCAGCGAAGTTGTACATCTGACATCATTTATTCTTTTATTAAAAAGTGTAAGGTTCTAGCCATATGCACATGTATGGAAGTCTTTAGGAAAGTTATATATAATATAACTATTTTATTTATAGAAGGATTCATCGTTTGGCCAAGCAATACAATTATCAGAATTTGTAGATAGGTAATATGCCGGTTTTTTATGTGATGTCACCGGGGATTTGTGAATTTTAATTTTTTATTAATTTTGACAACGGTCCAGCATTATATGAAAACATTTATGTGCTTTTCGTATTCAAGTTTTATTCAAATAAAATGTTTAACTTGTCGAATAAAATTTAATTTATTTCCTAAAGTTCTCTAGCAATGAGTGAAAATACCTGAGAATCTCTTGAAATCTTTCGAAGTCGTAAAATATATTAAAATAAGTAGAAATAAGTCCCTTAAATTTTATTTTCTAGAATCTAGTTATCCAGAAATTCTTTAAAATTTGGGGAAATCGTAAGAAATTCTTTGAAATCTCTTGAATATTTTTTAATCTCTTAAAATTCTTTCGAAAGCCTTAAAATCAAGGAAATTTCTAAATCCGTTGATTCATTGGAATTCTTTTAGGTCTTGAGGAATCCTGTGAAATTCCTTAAAATCTATGGTATCTTGTGAAATCTTATGAAGTCATTTAAAATCCTGCGTTTGGTAAATAAATGAATCATTCGTTTGTAAATCGTATATTTTTTACATTAATTCTTTCAATATTATAACATAATGAATTTTTTTATGCTGAGTTTCTTATAATGATTTGGTATAGTGATTTTTCTAGAATTGCAATAAAATTATTATAATAAATTCATTACAGAAAAATCATTGTAGGCCCTTATGTACTTTATTTCCTATGATAATAATGTAACCAATTCGTTACCTTATCACAAAAGTAACTTCGTTACTATTATCGTTAACAAAAAAAAGTAGCTACTTGAAACAAAAATAGTTATTTCTCATTAATTTTTATAATTCAGTTTAATATTGGTGAAAAAAATTATCAACGACTAAACCTATTCAAAAAGCTTCATATAATGAATGCAGTGGGTAGGAAGACCAGAGCTAATTTTTTGAATATAGAACAAACGGACTTCAAAAAAGATGACAAAGTAGCATATGGGGTTTGAAAATAGAGAAAAATCTAAAAATAAAATGTTAGTCCTACTTAGTATATATTGTGCACCTAGGGGGAGAAAAAGTGCCTCTCCCCCTTGGCGCATACGATATTTTATTCACATCACATATTATTTTATGTTACTTTGCATTTGGAACTATTATTTTAGGTAAATAAAATTTACTCATCTTTTTGTAACAAAAAAGTCGGCTTATCACATACAGAAATATTTTTTGTTCGGTAAAAATTTTAATGGAAATTAGTAGATTTCATTCAGGCAATATATTTTTTTTATTTTAGAACAAAAAAATCATATATTTCGAAAACTCGGACAGAATCAAAAACTCTGTACGAAAAAAGTCGCATGCTGCAAAAAGAGGACATGAACGGGAAAATTCGGACTCAAATGAAAATTATATACACGACTATTTTTTTAGTATATAAAATTCTGCGTCTAATAAGTTCAAGTGAAGAGAAAAATGTTTTTTGAAATTAAAATTCAGAAAAAAATATCTTCTCCTTTCACCCCGCTGGGATACAAACACCAGATTAACTGATTTCCGGTCAGGTGCTCTAACCATTGAGCTACTAGAGATATAAGAGGAAGAATCCTTTTTCTGAAATACGCTTTATTATGCAAGATGTCATATACAAATCAATCAGATTCCTAGGAAAAATGTTTATTGAATTTGAAAAATATATTGTAAAAAAACGTCAAATTTGATGTTTTCAAAAAATTAAAACAATTTTGGGAATAATTAATATTTTTGCAAGTTTTTAGTATTTCTGTATATTATTAGGATATTTTCAGAATTCATTCCCTAGATTTTGCACTGGGCTCAACCTTGATGCCAAAGAGTGACAACATTTTAAATAAAGGATTTAAATCCACACATGATATTAAAAAATTAAAAATAACAATATTTTTGTGAATATAATAACATGTATTAAAAAATGACGAATAATTTATTTTTAATTTGTAAATATTTACAAATATTTTAAGTTTGGCGACTTTTTGTACCAAATTTGACCCTGTGTCAGGATCCATTTATTTTTTAGATAATTGTAGTTTAATGAGATAATTGTGTAAAAAATGATAAAAAATAATCATTTATCTGCGTTCGCTTTAAAGATAAATATAAAGCAATGAATAGTATATGCCATCATGAAGATTGTAAACGTAAGTTTTCTCTAAAAAATACATAACAAGTATAATCTATACGTATTTCTAAAATTGATCAAAGTGGTACCTTTATTTAAATGTTTTCATCCTTAGTGTAAAAATCAGAGTTTTATTTCTATATTAACAACACAGAAAAAACAGAAGATAAACTTTACATCGATTTCCGACGAAAGATTCTTTGGAACACAAATTAACTTCAAAGGATAAACTTTACACAAATATCAGTTAAACTTTCTTTTGTTTTTCCATGACAAACATATGTATTTTGAAAGACGCGAAGTTGGCTGAACCAAACTTTATCGCTCTGAAAAATTTCCTGCAACAAATTTTATTTTTAGTTTTTTCTGTGAATAAAGGAAAAAGTCACAAAATGTGAATTTACCTTTGAAGGTTATACATATATATTAATAATTCTTAACATTAAATGAGATTCTTATGTGTGCATAACATTTTTCAGGAAATAAAAAGTTTACCGTAACAATTTGCAATTCCAAGGAACACAATTCACTTTTTCTGCAAATTTACTGCTGTCCATAGATTTTAACAACAAATTTGAGACTATGTCCTCGCTGACTCTTAAATTTCATTTTTACTTCACGCTGTCCAGGTCCTCCGCCAATAACTGAAGCGTAAGCACCATTTCCATTTGTTTTCTGGTCCTCAGCAACAATTTGAGAGATAAATCCATCAACGTTGAAGGTTTTTTCGATGACGACTTTCCGCAAAATTTCAGATTCTCTGTATATGTTCTCTCGCAACAGAAGCTTGTCCCCAAAATATCTTGTTCCAACAGTTATATTGTGAGATTGTGCACAGGAACTCACTGCCAGAGCCACTATCAATGTCAACATCCAAAGATACTTCTTCGATTCCATTGTATCTTTTTTTTAATTCAGTTGAATTTAAATTCTTGTTCAAAGGTTCACTTAAAATTCTCAACAACTTGTATGCTCATTCGGTTCAGAATATGAAGAGATAGTTTAAAATAAAGTGTCTTTTATTGAAATAAGAGCGGAAGCAAATTATCTATATCATATCCGCACATTTGACGTGACGGAGAAAAAGTAATCATGCCGGAAATAACAAATCAGAAATCTTGTTACTAAGTGGGCAAATTTTCATT
>CAKNYM010052469.1:0-23520 GCA_932195095.1 Andricus curvator
ATCCACTTTGGACTTCCCATATTTTTTCTTCTGTGATTTCCATTACCAATTCATTTAAATATCTAATTGTCAGTCAAACGTAATATTTTATGCATTACAAACAATTTGTACTAAAAGAAACCGCAAAAAAATAATAATTAGTGCTAAAAACTCACAAAACTTATTTTTTCACTCATGAGGTTTTTTTTTTGGGACATATTTAGTGTTAACTCAATACATCCAATATTAATAATTCTGGAAAAATGGACAAAAATGTCGCCTTTTCTATTGGGAAATACATTAGCGTGGTCCAAAACAAGCATACTTGGAATTGTCTTTGCGGTAATAGCCAATTTTGTGACGAAAAACTAATCATTTAAGCAAATAAACATAGTTTAAACAATGATTATTCAAAAAACGAATGAACGAACGATAAGCAAAGCCTATCGCGACGTTAATTAAGTGGTTCAAACATCCGCCTCCCATACTTTCCCACCGCTACCCCCCTACGTTCCTCTTCTACCTTATCTCTCATTTCATCCATCGTTCCCCCTTCTTCGCCTAACTTCTCCCGCCAAAACTTCCCCCTTTTCTCACATCAACAGCTACCATTACCCTTCTCTCACTTCATTTCCCGAAAAAGGGCGAGGTGTGGGGTCAAAATAAAAAATCAGCCCACACGTCGACATGAGGATAACAATAATAATAATAATAAATTTTTATATGACAGGCACGCCCAATGTTTTTTGATTACTTCAAAATACACATTTATTTTTATTATCTAAGAAAAAAAGTATTTGCGAAACTAATTCATTGAACGAATTCCTTTAATTAGAAAGAGCATCTTAATTTAAAATATTAAGTAAAAACATTTTCTGTTATTCGTACTGGGCTTTATTTTTTAATTGTACAATTTTTATTACTTTTAACATAAATTAGTAAAATATTGGAATTCATGCAGCTACTTGAAGGAGTTTTTTCAGACGTACTTTCAAATTCTTGTTCCCTTTTGAACAAAAAAGCCCAAAAAATTTAATTCATGATTTTAGTTGTGTTGTGTAATATTGTGAAAAAAACGTTCGAGATACATTTTTCAAGATACTTCAATTTTTCTGCTATTAATTAAGGCTTTTAGTATAGATATTTTCAAAACTTTAGCCCTATTTAAGCCCTGCATACTTCCAATTAGAACTTACTTTAGCTTTGCCAAACCAGATTTCCGTTAAGTTAGCACAGCAACCATAAAATATCTAAGATTTATTTCATAGAATCATTTGGTCATCGTTTGGTAATGTTTGGAGACCTAATTTTGTCGTTTGAACAGAAAAACCCAAAAAGGCATTGAGTTTTCAAAATTGAAGTTTTAATTTTTTTCAATCATTTTTTCACCATTCGTTTGCATGTCTTTTTTTTCGCGTTTCAAAACTCACTTTTGACATTTGGACGTCGAAATTATGTGAGTTATCGAATAAAAAAGTCATTAGCACTACACTCAAGAGCGGCGCCTTTTCTAGTGGTAGTGACCTTTTTTGGTCAGACATGTCCTTAAATATAATATGATGAGTCAGACATCCTGACAAGAAAATTTTTCGAATAATCAAATTTTTAGAAGACATGCATGATTTCAGCCCTTTTTCATTCCCACGAAGCGGGGATAAAATTCCACTTTTCAGGAGTAAAAAGTGACTTCATACGCAAATGATAAATCATTATATGTACATCTCTGAGCACGCATTTTGAGCTAATCGACCCCTTCACCGCAAAAACTGTGGTACCGAAAATTTTAAAAATTTTGAAAATTTTTGGAGTATTTAAATTTCCGTATATTTTCAAAGTTTCCAAGATTTCTAATATGTTAAAAATTTCTAAAATGTTCAAAAATTCAGAAATTTATAAATATTATCAAAATTTCTGAAGTTTATGAAATGTTAAAAATTTCAAAAATGATAAAAATTATCAACATTTCTAAAATTTCATACATTTCTAAAATTATCAACATTTCTTAATTATAAGAATTCATAATGTTTTCAACATTTTCAGAAATTTTCCGAATTTTTCAAATTTTTCTAAAACTCTTAAATTTTTGAAAGTTCTGAAGTTTTTAAAATTTTTTATTATTTAGGTTTACCATAGATTTTCAATATTTCAAAACTTCTCAAAAATTTCTTAATTCAGACAAAAATAGGAATAACGTTTCCCCTTGGTTCATAACATACTTTTTCGAAGACAAAATATGACACACATTAGAGTAGTCTACTAGTAGTAGACTGGATTGGTTGTTAATAGTCCAGTTGGAAACATTCACATTAGTTCACGGCACTGAAAATTATTTCCTGTGGCAGAAAGGTTTTAGAAAATTTGAACATTCTATAAAATTCAGAAATTTTGATAATTTTTATCATTTTTGAAATATTCAATATTTCATAAAATTCAGAAATTTGGATAATTTTTATAAATTTCTGAATTTTGGAACATTTTAGAAATTTTGAACATCTTAGAAATCTTGGAAACATTGAAAATATACGGAAATTTAAATAATCCAAAAATTTTCAAAATTTTTGGAAATTTTCGGTACCACAGTTTTTGCGGTGAAGGGGTCGATTAACTCAAAATGCGTGCTCAGAGATGTACATATAATGATTTATCATTTGCGTATGAAGTCACTTTTTACTCCTGAAAAGTAGAATTTTAGCCCCGCTTCGTGGGAATGAAAAAGGGCTGAAATCATGCATGTCTTCTAAAAATTAGATTATTCGAAAAATTTTCTTGTCAGGATGTCTGACTCATCATATTATATTTAAGGACATGGCTGACCAAAGAAGGTCACTACCACTTGAGAAGGCGCAGCACGCGAGTATAGTGCTAATTAATTTTTTATTCCACAGAAAAAACTGAAGATAAACTTTACATCGATTTCCGACGAAAGTTTCGCTGCAACAAAAATTAACCTTGTCGAATAAATTTTACATGAAACTGAGATAATTCCGTGTTTTTAATCTGTCTCGGAATAATTTGTCAGTTGTTTTTCAGTGAAAAGGCGTCTTCTGCTATGTAGTTCACAGCAGTGCAAAGAACAGAACAGTGAAGTTGGATGAAATTGGTCTGGAAATCAGGACACCAGATTTTTCAAAACATTGCACTTATTACCATTTCATTTTAAAAATAATTGCACTTATCGCGGACGAATGCTTATATATTTTTCATGACTATCAATAAAGCACTCGACAACATTAGAAAAAGTCGTCATATTCACTATGATCTTAACCATAATTCACATGTTATGAGATAGGAATTTCCGTTTTGAAAGCTTCGAGATCCGTCGGTATTGCAGTTTAATATAAAATCCTTTTTACGGAGTAAAATTTTGAAGCTAATAATAGATGATTTATGGATTTATGAACAACTACAACTCCTATCGACCTTATTTCATGCTTCAAATTTTTATTATTCAAAAAGTTAATTTTCAAACAGAAAATTCAGAAAAATAATTTCTTGAACTCAGAAGTTTTGGCATGTATAAGGGCACCCTGAGTCGTAAAATTTTATTTTGAAAAGTTATTTAATAAATATTTATCAAAAACATTGAATGTAAATAGAAAATCTTAATTTTGTACTGTAAATAACATTTTATAACATTGATGGAAATTTAAGTATATATTCTATCAGGTATTTCAGGTTGGGGGGAGGGTGGGAAATCAAAGATGTCTGCAAGCTGAGGGATAAACAATAATACCAATTGCATTGGGACAAAACTTTATTTTTTTCAAAACTCAGAAAAAAATGGTTTTTCACCATAAGTGTATTTTGACATTATTCTTTATTTTCTAAAAACTATTCAATTCAATTATAAAGTCCATAAAAAATGTGTAATGATTTTATTATTTAATTAAATAGCTTTCTCGAAATGAAAAATAACATCCAAATACACTTATAGTGAAAAATCGGGAAGACTTAAAAATTCTCGAGACTGTAAATTTCCTGAATTAGAAAATCCCCGAATAATGAAATTCCCGAATAGGAAAATTCCATAATAATTAAGTTCCCGGACATTTTATAATATTACCGAAATGAAAAACTCCCGAATGATGAAATTCCCGACAGTTTATGATATTACCGAATTGGAAAATTCCCGAATAATAAAATTCCCGACATAAAATTGCCGAATTCTAGAATATCCGAACTATAAAATTCCCTAATTATGAAATTCCCGAATTTAGACAAATGAAAAAATTTATTCATGAATATTATTTATTTATTAAAAATACAATGATCAAATATTTTCATCAACAAAAATTGTAATGTTTAAAGTTTCTAAAATTACTGCTTGAATCTTAAATAACAATTATTGAAAAAATATTTGTTTGGATGAAAATTTTTGGACGACTGAAAAATTCTAGAACATAAAATTCATGACTCTTTCAAATTCCCGAATTGGGAATTTCCCGAATAATAAAATTTTCAAATATGTAATGAACTTCCCGAACTGGGAAATTCCCGAATACAAATTTTCCGAACAGCTTATGATATTACCAAAATAGGAATTTCCCGGCAATTTATAATATTACCGTATTTGAAAATTCCCGATAGAAAATTGCCGAATCATAAGATATCCGAAATGGAAAATTCCTGAATTATGAAACTCCCGAAACAAGGGAAAAAATTGTTTTTCGATCAATATTATTTATTTATTAAAAATACAATCATCGAATATTCGTATAAAAAAAATCTTTTTTCTGATCAAAGTTAATAAAATTATTGTTTGAATTCAAAATAACAATTATTAAGAAAATATATTTTTGGATGAAAATTTTTGGACGACTGAAAAAACCTAAAAAATAAAATTCATGACTCTGTCAAATTACCGAATAATGAAATTTTCGAATATGGAATAAAATTTCCGAATCGGAAAATTCCCAAACAATCAAATTCCCGAATAAAAAATTCCCAAACAGTTTATGATATTACCGAAATGGAAAATTCCCGACAGTTTATAATATTGCCGAATTTTTAAAATCCCGATAGAAAATTGCCGAATTATAAAATATCCGAACTGGAAAATTCTTGAATTATAAAACTTCCGAAACAAAAAAAAAAAGTTGTTCAATGAATATTATGTATTGATTAAAAATCCAATCATCAAATATTTTTATTAAAGAAATATTTTTTTCTGTTCAACGTTTCTAAAATTATTGTTTGAATTCAAAATAACAATTATTGAAAAAATATATTTTTGGGTGCAAATTTTTAGACGATTGAAAAATCCTAAAATAAAATTCCTTAATAATATAATTCCCAAATAATGAAATTCCCAAATAAAAAATCCCCAAACAGTTTATGATATTACCGAAATGGAAAATTCCCGGCAGTTTATAATATTACCGAATTTTAAAATTCCCGATAGAAAATTCCCGGATTATAAAATATCTGAACTGGAAAATTCTCGAATTATAAAACTCCCGAAACAATAAAAAAAATTGTTTTTCAATCAATATTATTTATTTCTTATAAATACAATAATCAAATATTTGTATAAAAAAAATTTGTTCTCTTCGTCAAAGTTTCTAAAATTATTGTTTGAATTTAAAATAACAATACTTGAAGACAATTTTCATCCAGAAATATAGTTTTTTTTCAATTATTGTTATTTCAATGTTAAACAATAATTTTAGAAACTTTAAGAATTAGGAATAATTTTTTTCTTGACAAAAGTATTTAATTATTACATTTGTTTAAATTCGGGAATTTTCTAGTTCGGATATTTTATAATTTGGCAATTTTCTGTCGGGAATTTTTAAATTCGGTATAATATTATAAACTGTTGGGAATTATCCATTTCGGTCATATCATAAACTGTTCGGGAATTTTTTAATCGGGAATTTTCCAATTCGGGAATTTGGCAGAGTCGGGAATTTTATTTTCCGGGATTTTTCAGTCCTCCAATTTTTTTTTTCAAATATTGTTATTTTAAATTCAAACAATAATTTTCGAAACTTCAAACATTAAATATTTTCTTTAATAGAAATATTTGTTCATTGTATTCTTAATAAATAAATAAATAATATTCATTTGAAAAAAATTGTTTAAATTCGGGAATTTTCTAATTCAGATATTTTATAATTCGGCCACTTTCTGTCGGGAATTTTGAAATTCGGTAATATTATTAACTGGCGGCAATTTTCAAATTCGGTAATATTATTAACTGTTCGGGAATTTTATTAATCATGAATTTTCCAACTCCGGAATTTTACAGTGTCGAGAATTTTGTTTTCGGGATTTTTCAGTCGGACCGAAAAATCATTTTTGTCCAAGCTGTAAAAAAAATTAAGTTTTCCTCCCTGTAATTGGTATTATCTGGTATTATTTGATATTATTGTTTCTCCTTCGGCGTGTAGACAACTTGCCAGCTGACGTGACAACATTAAATACCTCATTGATGTCACTTCAAAATTAATTCGATTCCCATTTTTCGTTTTGTTCTTAACCTACAATACCGACTGTGGCAGGAAGTATCACGATAAAATCATTCAAGATCGGTTACCATCTCATGAACTTCATAAGCCATGGAATAATCTTTAAAGATGGTGACGATGGTTGTTGTTGAGTCAAGTTCTTTATTTACATTCAGGAAAAATACGCTTTGATTCGTCCGCGAAAAGTCTAATTATTTTCAAAATAACAATTAGGTTAGTAAAAAGTTGTTTTAAATCTGGTGTCCTGATTTATATAGCTTTTCACTCATACTTTGCCGGTTTTCCATTGCTGCAAAGGACGTAGCAGACGACAGCTTTGATTCCATCGTAAGATAAACTTTCGCCAAATAGCATGTAATCTTTAACAGCTGAAAATTTTACATGCAACAAAATTTAACTCCAGTTTTTTCTGTGTCGACAACTCACACATTTCGACGTCCAAACATCAGAAGTGAGTTTCCAAAGGCAAAAAAATTAACATTTGTTGTGCAGCGTGAAGTTAGCAACCCAATATTGAAATTTCAATGTCTTTTTGAGTTTGTCCGTCCTAACTTCACGGATATTCAAATCCGCCATGTTCTCTCTTGAATCCCGTTGGACCTACTTTAGCCCTATTTAGAATTTCCTAAAATTCTAATACTCAAATTTTCAATTTCTCTCTAAGAGCTCAAAATTCTCTGTAAATTTTAGGAATTAAAATAAGACCTCTTAGGTGCTGTGTAACCCTCGAGGCTATCTTTTTGTTCTTTTGCGTCACGCCCACCCTGAGAGGAATATGGCTTAATGGAATACTACTACGACCTATGTAAATATTCTGTATTTATATGTGATTCAATTCTAATTATTTAATTTTGTTGACATTAATAATATATAATATCATAATAATATTTAGTTTTTCTCCAAATTTAAGGAAAATAATGAAGCATTAAACACCTGTACAAAATTAGTTCCTTTTCTCATTCATTTATGGCTGCAATATTTTTACTATGCATTGTGAAAAAGTGAAAATGACTAACCTATTTTTCTGAAATATCTTATTTTATAATTAAGAACACGGGTTTTTCTAGTATAGTAATATAATAATAAGATTGTACACAATAATAATAATAATAATAATAAGATTGGGGGCCGTACTTAAATTACGTAACGGCTTATAGTCCCTCTACGAGACCCTCCCACCCCCCTCTAACAAACAGTAACAAAATATTTCTACCTCCCCCCCTCTTATTGTACGTAAAAAATGGTTTTCAGAAATATTAAGATATGGGACTTGAAACTAATGAACACTTTTTGTATTTAAGATAATACATGCTTTGCAGGATAAAAATCTCATTTTCAAAATTTTCTGATTTTTCCCTGACCATTAACATTCAAATACCAGCATTTTATTCTTCTAATTTTTCTGAGATAGTATTTTTTATAAACGGAATAAAACAATGTTCCAAATACAAATTCAACATTTTCAAATTTGTTTATTTATTTTAAACAAAAAAATGACTTTTCTATAATGAAAGATGACTTTTTAACAAAACACTTGAATTTTCAACAGAATAATTGAATTTCCGACAAAATAGTTGAATTTTTAACCCAAAGAGTGAATTGTCTACAAAAAAGTGTAACAGTTGATATTTCAACCAAAAAAGATAAAATTTCATGTAAAAAAATTAATTTCAAAACTAAGAAGACGAATTTTCAACAAATAAAGATTTTACAGTTATGAAAGAAAACAAGTTCATCTAAATTGTTGAACCTCCAATTCAAAAGACGAATTTTGTGTACTGACATTGAATTTTCAGCTAAAGATTAATTTTCCATAAAATAGTTCTCTTTTTAACAAAAGAGATAAAACTTCATTTAAAAGAAAATTTCAACAGAGTAGTTCTACTTTTACCCGAAAAATTGAATTTTTAATTAAAAAAGATCAGTTTTTAGCAAAATAGTTGAAGTTTCAACCAAATAGATGAATTTTCAACTAAAAATATGATTCTTCAACAAAAAAATGATTTCTTAACAAAGTGTTTCAATCAACATTTTCAAACGAAATTGTTGAATCCTCAAGAGAAGAAGAATTATTTTCAACCAAACAGTTGCGTTTTTATCCAAGAAAGATCAAATTCCTACTAAACAAGAAGAATTTTTAAATCAAAAAGACAAATTTTCAAAAACATAGGTGAATTTTCATCAAAAAAATATTCTTCTTGACTTTTCGAAACCAAAATATGAATTTCAAACAACAAGTAAATTTTCTGTGAAATAGTTAAATTTTCAACAAAACAGTTGAATTTTCGACCAAAAAGAATAAATTTTTAACAAAATTGTTGAATTTTCATTCAAGGAAGATGCAATTTGTACTGAAATGGATGAATTATCAGATTGAAAACACAAATTAATAAAAAATGTTGAATTTTCATCAAAAAAATAATTCAGTCTGACTTTTCAAAATCAAAATATGAGTTTTAAATAAGAAGTATATTTTCTTCGAAGACACTTGAATTTTTAATGCAAAAAATTTTTTACTGAAATAGATGAATTTTCGAATAAAAAACACAAAATTTCAAAAAAACGGTTGAATTTTCATCGAAAAAAGATTTTAGTTGTTTTTTCTAGCACAAAAAATGAATTTTAAACAACAATTAAATACTCTACAAAGCAGATGAATTTTTAACCAAACAGTGGAATTTTTAACAAAACAGTTTATTTTGGTTCAAGAAAAATGAATTGTTACAAAAATAGATGAATTTTTTAATTAAAAAGAACAATTTTCAAAAAAATAGTTGAATTTTCAATAAAAAAAATTTCAGTTTTCTTTTTAGCACCAAAAATGAATTTTAAACAACAATTAAATTTTCTACGAAATAGTCGAATTTTCGACCAAAAAGTGTAATTTTTTAACAAGCTTGTTGAATTTTCAACCAAACAGTTCATTTTAATTCAAATAAGCTGCAATCTATACTGAAATCGGTGAATTTTTAAATTGAAAACACAAATTAAAAAAAAATGTTAAATTTACATACAAAAAAGATTTCAGTCGGATTTTTGTACGAAATTTTTTACGAAGATACTTGAATTTTCAATGCAAAATGAAGAATTTTCAAAGAAACAGTTTAATTTTCTGCCGAAAAGAATGACTTTTTACCAAAGCTGTTAAATTTTCAACGAAATAGTTTTATTTTTTTCAAGAAAGATGCAATTTCTACTAAAATAGATAAATTTTTGAATTAAAAAGACAAATTTTCAAAAAAATAGTTGCATTTTAATCCAAAAAATATTTCAGGTGACTTTTAATACCAAAATAGGAATTTTAATCAAAAAGTAAATTTTCTACGAAAATAGTTGAATTTTCAACCCAAAAAGACGAATTTTCAAGAAAATAGTTGAATTTTCAAATAAAAGGATGACTTCGTAACAAAATTGTTGAATTTTAAACTAAATAATGAAATTTATAACTGAAAAGATAATCTTTAGGATTAAACAACTGCAAAAAAAGTAAATATAAATATAAATACAAGGCAAATAAATTACTGGAATTAAGGAACGTTTTTGTAATAATACATTATCACAGATACAAAAAAATGGTCTAAAAATGATTTTTTTTTGTAGTTGTAAACATTTATAAGTACATAAACGTTTTTTAGTCCCTTTTGTTTACTTTTCCAAACTTTCAGCTCGATATCTCATTTCGATTGAAATTGGTATGATCCAAAAGAATGTCGGTAAGGTAGGAATCGGATAAGTGTCACATGCCCAGAGCCGTAAGTAGGGCGGTGTTGTCGGTGCCCCCGCACTGAGCGCTGATCGCGAGGGGGCGCAACAGGAACCAAATAAACACTTTCTCAACTAACGCTTCAAAGAAAAGAAAAGATTATCCCAGTTGGCCTCGGCGCAAATATCCAACTATCGTCTCATGGCGTTTGGGAGGAGGGCGCAAAATTATCAAGTAGCACTGGGCGCAAAAAAGACTAGTTACGGCTCTGTACATGCCCTCAAGAGTTGTTGGCTCTGGGCTCTTTTGGAACAAATTGTGACACTTTGCCCCGCTGTGTGGGTTGTGGGTGACGGTGGATATTATATAAATAAGGCTTGTGCTGGTTGATTTTTATACAAAAAATCTGCATGAATTGGTTCTTTTTGGCGAGGAAAATGGTACAGAAATGTAATTTCTGTTATAAAATACGTTTCCTAAAGAGTAATGATGAAAGAACAGTTTTGGTGGAAACAGGTGGAGAAGCCTTTGACAAACATTAGGTATTTACAACGGCAATGTATGTATTTCCGGAAGAAAGATGTTATAATTGAGTTTTGACACAAACTCTAACTTCATTGATAAGAAAAGATTTATTCACTGTCGGAAATCTGTTGAGTGATTTTTCTTCGTTAGATTATACACTCCAGAATTATTATATTGTATACTTTTTATTCAACACTTTTCACATTGTTGAAAGAAACCGGCATTTGAGCGATAACAATATTTACTGATAATATGAGTTTCACCTATGTAGAAAATTATCGAGGCAGACTTGCATCCAGTTAGGGCATTGTCTAGATCCTCTAATCAAGACGGTCTTTTCAAACCCTAACCGGGTGCTGGATAGCGCATCAAGATCAAACAATTTTCAAAGTGTCTAATTCAAGTATTGTTATTGTAGATTTCGAAAAAGAGCCAGGGTGTTTAAAAGTATCAAAAATAAAAAATGAGCTGTAAAAAGAAAGGAATTCTTTCCTCATCATCTAGTCCGTCTTTTCGGCCCTAATCAGGTGCTAGCTAGCCCAACAGGACCAACGAAATTTCTAACTTTTGCATCCAAATATTTTTGTGCACATTTTCCAAAATATCCAAGGTGGTTGAAAGTATACAAAATGAAAAATGTACATTAAAAGCAAAGAATTTTTTTCTCATCATCAAGATGGTCTTTGAAATAAGTTTTAACGTCAAATATATAAAATAGATTTTCACAAGACCGACTTACTAGCGCTAGATTAGCTTATCCAGACTAAAATTGAACCCTACAAAAACGTTTCACTTCTACTCAGCGCCATAATAGACCGCCTTAACAGCGCAACGTTAGCGGTCAGCACGGTCTATCCTCGAAGTGAATGGTTCCCCGATGATTTTCTACATGGGCACCTTAAAAAAATACAAACATTAGAATCACGTTTTGAACATAATTTATAGGACATTTAATTCAAAGCCCAACACCATATCCCACCCTCCCCTAGTTATTATACAATAATATTAATAAAATATCTATATTTCTTCTTACAGAATCGAGTCCAATGTTACGACGTATCAAGGAAACATTCGCATCTGGTAAGTTAACCACTTACATACACTCCAAAACAGATACTAGAGAATTGAGCCAAGAAGCCTAGGTACTTTAACTAATTGCCTTTTTCAATAGTTTTTTTTACTAATTTTTTTTTCGTATTGAAGTAAATGGTACAAAATTACTAATAGAACCAGTATACTGTGAAAAAACTTTTTTTCAAATTTATAATTGAAAAAGAAAAATGAGTACACATTTCAAACTCCTACATCTGTATCGCACATTCCACCAAATTGATGTGACGTGGTACGCCTTCAAAAGCTTGTAAATAAGCCGGGCGATTCACGTCTTTTCATAACAATGGAACGAAAACAGCGCCACTATGTATTGATATTTTGTGCCTAAATGTAAGAACACCTTTGTCAGAAATCCAGGAAAATCATTTATATCTATACCCAGAGGTGAGGAAATAAAGGAATGGTACAAAATTGTTCAGGGTGACATGTGCCCTACAACATCTTCAACGTTGTTGATAAGTAAATATTTTTATTTTTAATAGAAAAAAAAAATATATATATTTGGATAACATAAAACTCGTAATTGACTATATATATATATATATATAATTTAAAAATAAAGTTAAACAACCACCCCAGGGACCCACTAAGAGCAACTGTCATCCAAAAAATGTCAATAGCCCCCAGCAGCGCTGCGGTAAATCACACCCACGGCCACGTCTCACAACCGTGAGATGGGTCGTCATGGGCAACGACGAAATCACAACGACAGGCCGGCGAAACCCTCGTGTGCCTTGAGGACACAAAGCGACCCAAGGATGACAGCTTTCTTCATCCATCTCGCAAGTGCCTTGGCATATTTTTGGCACGAACCAGTGATAGTTTCGCACCTCCGAGAGCAC
The DNA here is from genome assembly GCA_932195095.1 of Andricus curvator. Classification (NCBI taxonomy): domain Eukaryota; kingdom Metazoa; phylum Arthropoda; class Insecta; order Hymenoptera; family Cynipidae; genus Andricus; species Andricus curvator. Next base: position 12,633 of record CAKNYM010052469.1, read on the forward strand.
CTATCACAAGGACAATTACTTTTACTGAATATTTTGGGTACAGTCGTTGTAGCTCTCTTTTAAGCTCTTGATACCTCTCCTCTTTTTCTTTCTCCTTTGCAGTGATGTTGTATTCGGACGGAGCCGAGAAATTGGTCACGAATATATTTTGTTTCTCGAAGTCTTGGAGAACAATGTCAGGCCTCGAGTGCGCAACGGAGACTGCTGCCCGAAAATCGTAGTTCCAGAAAATTTGGCACTTCTCGTTTCGGACAATCGACTCTATCTCTCTTGGAGCGTTCGGCAGGGCAGGGTCGCGGCAAATACCGTAAGAGCGACAAAGATGGTAATAAAGCACTCTTAGGGCCGCATTATGTCTGTAGATATACATCGTTCCCGCGTGGATCGGACACCCTGATAGTATGTGTTCTAGGTTCTCAGCGTGTGCATGACACGCTCTCCACCTATCACTGGGAACTTCTTGACATAAAATGCGCTCACGGTATGCTAAGGTGGAAATGACACTGTCCTGGCATGCGAAAATAAAACCCTCTGTAACTGAATTGAGCCCTGATGATTTGAGGAAAGCAAAAGTTTGCTACTTCGACAAGGACTGTTTTTCTACATTTCTGTGAAAGTTTCCGTGCATTTTCTTGTCGAGTAGCTCTTGGTGAAAATTTTCAATCTCTGCTTTCTTCACTTTGGTTTTTAGAAGTGAAGCATCTAGATGAAGTAATGCACTTTCCTCACTTCTGATGTTAAAATTCAGGCCAAGGGTCTCGGCCGCTTGCTCCGCGGCTTTGTAAAGGAACGCTCCTTTGCCAATCATCTCGTGGTTCCTGACCATCTTTAAGAGAGGATCTCTGCCATTCGCAACGATGTAAGCTGTACTTAGAACAATCCGGTTATGAAGACACTGGAGATTCAGAAGTCCGCGTCCGCCTTGACGGCGTGAAATATATAATCGCGGAACAGACGAATTGATATGCAAGCTTTTATGCATATGCATGATCTTACGTGTAATGACATCAAGGGCCTTAAGTTCGTTCTTCTTCCATTGAACTACCCCAAACGAGTAGAGTAGAACCGGCACGGAAAGCATGTTAGTCGCAGATACCTTGTTCAACGTCGACAGATTGGAAGACCAAATCTGTCGAAGAAGATGCTTGTATCTGCTTCGGAGAGACTCCTTCACTGATGTTATGTCCTGAATGCGGTTTTGAGGCACGCCCAGGTATGTATAGGTCTCTCCAGTATAAAGTTGTCAGATAACACTTATATCCACAAGCTCAGGGTCCTTGGGAACGCCAGTAATCTTTCCTTTCTTCAGATGAATTTTGGCACACTTGTCCAAGCCAAAGTCCATCCCAATCTCTCCTGTGTAGTTCTTGACAATATTTATAGCAGTTTGAAGTTTGCTTTTACCAGAGGCATAGATCTTCAGGTCATCCATATAAAATACATGAGTGACCTTATGCTCGCGCTGATTAGTGTCACCACAGAGGTATCCAGGAAAATTTCTTAGTGCGAGAGATAGAGGCAAAAGTGTGATGCAAAAAAGCAAAGGGCTCATGGTATCACCTTGAAAGACGCCCCTCTGGAAGGTGACGTTGTTCGTTGTCACACGATAATTTCTAGATGAGATAGTAAATCTAGTTTTCCAAAGAGGCATCAATCTCTCTATGCATCTCACTATGTGTGGATGTACCTTCAAGCTTTCCAACAGACAGATGATAAGTCTATGAGAGGTTGAATCGAAAGCTTTCCGGTAGTCAATCCAGGCCATTGACAGGATGCGCTGATGGACTGGAGCGTCTTTACAGACACACCTGTCAATTAGCAGGTTCTCTCGACAGCCTGCTACACCTTTTTTCGAGCCACGTTGTTCGTACATCTCTCGCCATACAGGGTCAATTCGTCGAACAATCCTGTTGTTGAGGACAGCTGTAAAGATCTTATACAGCGTGTTCAAACAAGTTATTGTCCTGTAATTCTCTGGGTTGGAAAAGTTGCCTTTTTTTGGCAGGAGTATAGTGCGTCCTAACACCAGCCACTGCGGAATGGGCGCCTCCGACTTTAAATATGAGGTGAATATGCGGGCCAAATGTTGGTGTGTAAAAGTAAACTTCTCCCACCAAAATTTCTTGATACAATCTGCTCCAGCAGCGGAAAAGTTCTTCGTGCCTCTAAGTGCTTTTTTCACCTCTTCGGCAGTGATTGATGGACATTCCTCCTCAGATTTTATGAGGCTGACGCAAAACTCCTTGAAGCGGATGATATTGTCAGTATCTTCTTTCAACTCTAGTGTTTTCAGGGTTCTTGCACACCTCTCTCGAAAAAGTCTCTACCTCCTTGGGCTTGGGTGGATTTTTGACAGAAACAGGTAGATCGCTGAAGAGGCGCGTTGGGTCAGCGAGAAACTGTTGATTCTCCCTGATCCATCTCTCCCTCTTCTGTGTTCTCCTCCTTGCGTCAGATAACAGCCGTATTTTGTCATCAATATGCTGCTTGATTGTCAGCAGCATCGTAGCAGTCTAGCAAGTCATTCCTGAGTTGATCCGTCCACTCAATGTGGGCGTTTTGCCAGTTCGTCTTCGTGTTTCCATCTAAATTATTTTCCGCGCGTATTCATGTAATTCAAGGAATTTGTGGAATTCCAGAAATTTGTTGAATTCAAGGAATTCATGGAATTCGAGAAATTTGTGAAATTTAGGGAATTCGTGGGATTCGCGGAATACGTGGAATTCAAGGAATTTATGGAATTTATGGAATTCATGGAATTCATGGAATTCATGAAATTCACGAAATTCAAGGAATCAATGGAATTCATGAAATATCAAGTTCACTTTTCAATTATAGATAAAATTTGTAATTTACCGCTTCGTTGAATGATTTTGCCTGAAAAGAGACTGTCCCTGACGTTTAAAATTTAGGTGAAATTTTCAAACATTCGTTGCTATGAAAACAATTAAAAACTTTCTTCCTGCATGTTCATGTCAAATCGAAAAATTACAAACAGATAAAATTGATTAAAATTGTGAGGTTTTCAGAAAGTAAAACAATTGTAAAATACTCGAGATCTTCACAATAAAATAAATTCAGATGCAAGATAAAGGCCACGATATCGTAAAATTCAAAACTTGGGTCTTCTAAGGGTCTTCAATTAATTCGGATGATACCACCTCCGATTTTGTAAGAAAATTTACTTCCTAACTGATATTTTTATGTCTTTGTGGTATGCGGAGAATAAAAATAAAAGACTTGCGTTTCGGATTGAAGGTGTCGCTCGTATAGAATTGTTGTGATTCAAAACGGTCTCGCGTGAGAGAGGACGCCTTGTCGACGCCATAGTGGGTCGAGAACATTCGTAACATGCTGTGATAATTGTGCTTGAACTCGCTGCTTTAAATCGAAAATAATGGCAAACAATAATCAAACCGGTGAAAATGTAGTGCAAGAGAATGGTGCTGGCAATAGAAATGATGTCCGTGTGCCAGACCCAGATGAGGTAGCGCAACATCTGGAAAATACCATCCTACCGTCGGTAGTGGATGTGCCTCAAAGGCCTAGTGTTTCTGCGCCGGATCAGTTTAATTTTAAAAATCCGGCAGCATGGCTTGCAGGGTAGAAAAGGTTTACTGGGGACTGGGCAATCGATCAGAAGCAGAAAAGATTGATGCATTCATCTAAATTATGGGGGAAGAAAGCGAGGAGATTTTTTTCCACTTTCAGCCACAACCGGGAACATACAACGGAACGTTGCAGATTTTTGAGAACTACTTTATACCGCAAAGGAATATAATGTTCAAGCGGTTCAAGTTTATTTCGCGGGTGCAGCATCAAGACGATTCGGCAGATGCCTTTCTAACCAACGTACATGTAAGGGCCGACCATCAGCCCGAACATCAGGCCGAACATCAGGTCTGTTCGACCAATAAATATCCGCTAAAGGGCAGAAAATCGTGGATCCACAAGGGTGGCCAGAGCCGAAATCGACGTCAACAAAAAACTTCTGCACAGGACGACCTACCCGAGAAGCCAGTGCCCAACGACAAATGCAACGGGTTAAAAATCTATAAAAATCCCAATTCTGGATATTATGGGCTAGAAATATCGATAAAAAATTCGTACTATGTTGCGTATTTCCTATTGGCCCAATTATGGGCAAACATTGCCAAAGATCGGCCGAGATACCGAATCGAAAATTATTGACTATTTGCCAAACATTGGCCCACAATTGAGTCAACTACGGGCAACTTTTGCACAGATTTGGCCCAACAGACGGTCCAAACTTGGTAGCATATGTTGGAATAATGGTCGGCAAACAAAGTCGGTCCATAGTTATAATTTCGGTATCTTGAGCGACCTTTGAAAAAGTCGGCCTGACATTGGGCTGATGAAAATTTACACCTAGAGTAAAGTCGTTAGCCTGAAGTAGGAGCAACTATCATAACCATACAATTGACTCAATTCGTCACACAATTGATTTCAAACATTTCTCAAAGCATTTCGTAATATCCCATGGTAGAACCAAGGGATTCGGATACAAGCTATACTTCAGGATTTATTTGGGCGAACTATGGGCAAAAACTTGTTAAGACTTGAGCCATGGTATTTGTGTTTTTTCCCATGGTGACAATTTTCACGCGGGTAAACTTCCCACTCTTGCTTACCTTATAGGACAGAAGGAGCAGGAGTGAATGAATCACACGTTTCGGTTGCGTCGGGATTGGTTGCTTTGAAAAACAATGATCTAATGATGAAATATAATAATAATTTTTGGAAAATATATGCAATATTATATTCTCCTTTTTGCCGGTAGTTAAGTTTTTTTTTCTTACCAATAAGGAAGACGCCCAATTTTCAACTACAAAACAACAAACAACGAAATTTTTCGAGACAATCGTTTTGAGTCCGCGAGTAAAAGGGCCTTTAGATTATGTGGTTTGAATATTACATTAAACAATGCATCATGGTAGACGTATTTTGGATCTGACAAAAATGCTAGTCGTTTTAACGCCATTAAGGAGCGAGGCTGACCAACAATGGTCATCGCCGACTAATACTTGACGCGGACACGCTCGGGCATTTGTAGTCATATTTCGGGAACCCATGAAGATTTTTTAAGTTTTGTTGGCTTGAATTAACGATAATACCTTAAGGACTATGTGGTATAAATTTTGGATTTTTGCTACTATCTTCCTAGGTCATGCCATGAGTTGGAGTCAAGGTATAAAATTCGAGAAATACTTGATGCTTTTCTCAGTATAGGTATTCAAAATTCATCTATTACTATTTGTTTTCACAGGATCAAGTACGGGCGGTAACCCACTTCTGGAACCGCTCTTGGACACTTCCTCACACTTGGACCAACGAAAACCAGATCCTACGATCCAATTACCATTACCTCAGTTTGGTAAGTGTCTTTTTTTATAAGTAACTCGTTACAGTTACGTTACACAGCAAAAAAATTTGTCTCGTTACAATAAGGTTACTTGAAGAAGTAACTTCAAGTTCTCCAAAAGTTACTACAAATGTTGCCCTCATCCCTTTACTTTATATCTTCAACAATTCACTATTATAATCTCGCAAAAATTCTTATCATGTCAATGTGACACTTCATTAGTACATGTGTCCGTTTAAAATATCATAAAAGTCTCTTCAACATGAAGTTGTTTGATTGCATGGAAATACTTTATCGTACATTTTCAAGTCGTTAATTTAATTAATAATTGGATTGAAAGGAACCAATTTCAAAAAACTTGATGCAAAATTACAGTTTCATATATGCAAAATTCTAAAATAGTTTAATTTTTGAAGCTTTTAAAATAAACTGTAAACACTCTGAAAAATCTTCCAGCTGAAGTGTTCACTATACTCTCTACCTTCTACGGGTTCGAGGGTCTTCAAGAAAATCGTTACTACCTTCATCATCTCCATGAATCAGGTATTTTCACTTCAACCATCAGCTAACTTAACTTCGTTGAGTGCTGAGGGGTAAAGAATAGACCAAATGCAGGGGATTCGGTCCATTTTTGTCCTATTTTGCTTATATCTTTGTTAAAACTAATTTTTTCTATACAAGTGTATTTGAAAAATAGCTTTCATTTTTAAGAACTATTTATTAAAATGATTATAATTCTTATTTATTACAAAGTTATTACAGAAATAAAATTTTGTCCCATGCATTTGGTCCATTGTTTTCCCCTCAGCACTCAACGAAGTGAAGTTAGCTGGTGGCTGAAGCGAAAATACCTAATTTAAACCTAATTTAACCTATATTAATACACCTATCCCTAATTACAATGAGAGGAAACAGCAGCCCTATCCCTACTCTACTTCTCTCTTCTGCATCCTCTTACTGTATAACATAATCTGTATTGAAACTAAAAACATATAAACTCCTCATCACATTAATTCTTGAAACATGAACCATAACTCATAAATCATCAATTCAAAATCCTAAACTCAACTCAACTTATTGTCTCTACTTCATTTCACTTTTTTATTAACTTTACTCTAACAGGAACAAAAACTCTCTTTTTCTCACTCACTCTGACTATAATATAATTTGTACCAAACTAAAGCGAAAGTCACGTAGACTCCTTATTACATTAAATCATAGATCACAAATCAAGCTCTTACATACTCACGTTCCTTCTTCAACCACCACTTTTCCTGAACCAACACTAACCAATTCTCCCACTTCCTGGTCTGCCACTCAGCTTTTTGTCTTTAACCTTCTAATCTGTCAACCTGTCAAGTACAGACACTCCATACCACTCTCTTTCCTCCTATACCCCCTCATCACGCTCACAATACACATTGGTCCACTTTTCACTTTTTCACCCTTCACTTCTCTGCTTCCGCTATCACTCCTCTTTCTACTTTGGTCCACTTCTTTTTCCTGCAGCCGAATCACCTCCATTCTTTTCTCCCCCTCATTCCATTTCCATAGGGTCTCGCTGACTTTCGCTTTCATGTATTTTAGCTTCACTTCTACACCTATACCTTCCATTCTTTCCATTCTCCCTTGCTTCTAATATTTCTACCTTGTTCTCCACTGTTTTTAAATTTCAGCATCAGCCCTCCATCAATTTTCTGCGATTGATCCACTTACGACCAGCTGTGTATGTGCCGCTAAGCTCCTCACTACACTCACCACCACACAATCCTCTCCACTAACCCCCAGTACTCTCAAGTCTCAAGTCCGCCTGACAGCTGACACCTCTCATCTTTATTTCTTTTCTTGTCGCTAACATCTATCTCTTCTTCTCCCACTCCACTTTAATCATCTTCCACCAAGCCTCCATTTCCTTCTTCTTTTTTCCTTCCTTACTCATCACGGTGTTGCGAAGACCCTGTTGTCTCTCCACACTCGTGCTTTCTCTTTCCGCTAGCTGAGACTTCTCCCTTCAATCACTCCTTCACATTCTTCACTGTATCCACTTACAATTCCACTTTTAGCCTTTTATAACAACCTTCTCTCCTTTTTGCCACCTCTCGACATGCCTCTTTCTCTCATTACCTTCTTTTTCACGCCAACATGCCGCATCGAGCTCACACACGTCTATTTTCCTGCATTCTCGAACCGGAAGTCCAGAAAAACCTTATCGAAACTTGAATAGAAATTTCTTTTATTGGTATCAACTGAGTTATAAATCATCCAACATTAATATAAAAACAAATTCCTTTTATTGAAAAATCGTCTTTTCGGAAGATAATTAATATTCCGGTTAAAAATTCACCTGTTTGGTTGAAAAACCATTTATATCGTTGAAACTTTAACTATTTTTTTAAATTAGTATATATTTTGCTCCAAAACATATCTTTTAGTTTAAAATGTTTTCTTTAGTTGAAAATTCAACTAAGTGGTTGGAAATTTCTGTATTTGATTGAAAACTGATCTTTTGGCAAAAATTAATCATTTACTGAAAATTTATTTTTTCCATTTTTGTTTTAAAATCCATTTTTTTAGATCAAAATTCGTTATTTTAGTAGAAAATGATTCTTCTTCTCTTAAAATCTATATTTTGGGTTCAAATTTAATTTTTACGGTTGGAAATTAAACCATTCTCTTGAAACTATCTTCCTGCATCTAGTCGTCCTGCAAAAATGGGGGAGTTGGAAAAGGGGATGGACTAGTCCTCCCGAATTTCGGGACCACGAGACACTTCGATATTGTTTAGAAAATTCGTTTTTCTTTGGTGGAAAATTACCGAATTTAAATGCAAATGGAATCATGTCATTTTTTGTGTGTGAAAACTTACCTTTCTCAATTGCAAATTTAACTATTCAGGTAAAAAATGGACAAAATTATGAAACAAACAACTTTGAAACCTTCTGCCGGCAGAAAAAAATGTTATATTTGTGTAATTCAGAACTATGAAGAAAAACTGAGCAGTAATTAAAATTAAAACTGATTTTGTACCAAAGAAATAAGTTTTAACTCAACTGATTCATCGTCAGCAACAAAAATGAATTTTCAACGAAATAATTACATTTTCAACTAAACAAGATAAATTCTAAACTAAAAATGAGAATTAATTTTCTACAAAAAAGAAACGAATTTTCAATAAAGTAGTGACGTTTATGACTATTTTTCATATTCAAAAAGATCAAGTTTTAACCAAAAGTGTAATATTTAAATTTTTTAATAAAAAAATAAATTTTTAAACGAAAAGCGGAATTTTTCACCACGAAGATTAATTTTTGATCAAAGAAGATGATTCTTTAATAAAATACATGAACTCTTCAATCAAGTAGTTCAATTTTCAACTAAAAATGATAAATTTTTAACTAAGAGTGCAATACTTTTATTCGTAGTTGAAAACATTAATTTTCACCAGAAAAATGAATTTTCAACATAATAGTTCAATTTTCTACCAGATAAATGGTCAGCCAAAAAGATGAAATTTTAACTGAGAAAATTAATTTGAGACCCTTTGTCTATTGATATGTAGATAATATTACCGGACACTTGTAATATTTTTTAAATCATTAAATAAAATAACGAATTAAAAATTAATCGACTTTGTGTGAATAACTGATTGACACTTGATTAACAGTCATTATCATTATTTTATTGTCAGTACTTTTAAAAGCTGGCGCCAGCAATATAGGGCTATCTAGTAAGTGTCAGGATTACCTTTATTGGAGATTTCTATTTTTTGCGTAATTATTTTTGAATCTGGTAAAACTCTTTCCTATATTAATAATAAGGTTAAGCATTTTCTAAATTTCCTAAACGCCTCATATTAACCAACTTGTGTCTTCTGCGGAGCCAAGCGATGCTAGAACTGGTAACTTTTTATTCGATAACTCGCAAAATTTTGACGTCCAAACGTCAAAAGTGACTTTTCGAAAGCGACCAAACGATTCTTTTATTTAAAACTAGGATATTTTTTATGGTTGTGCTAACTTCACGGACATGAAAACTTAGTTGCGTCCCGGAAGACCATAAGCTCGTCGACGTAAGAGCTATACGAGACCTTGGTGCTTCAGACACCTATACATACCTGGCGTGCAGCAGAGCCGCATTCAGAACATGACGTCTATAAATAATGTTCTCTAAAGCAGATACAAACTTCTTATTCGACGGATTTGGTCCTCTGAACTGTCGGCGAAGAAAAAAATATCTGACACATACATGCTTGCCGTCCCGGTAGTACTGTATTGATTTAGAGTGGTTTCATTGGACAAAGAACGAGCTCAGATCCTTTGATATTGGAACACGAAAGGTTAGGCACGTGAAAAAAAGCATGCACCTCAAATCTTCTGCTCCGCGACTGTACATCTCGCACCGTCAAGGTGGTCACGGAATACTGAATCATGAATGTCTTCACAGAGGGATTATTCTGGGTACAGTATATATATTCGCAAATGGACGATACACTCTTCTAGAAATGGTCAGGAAGCACGAAGAAATGCGCAACGGAGCGTTTCTGTACAAAGCAGCGAAGGAGGATGCTGAAATACTTGGCCTTGACTTCAATATCAAGGGTAAGCAAAATGCATCAAACATTATCTATCTCGAGTAATCACTGCTGAAGGCTCGGATCAAATAAGCGTACCAGAAAAACTTCCTCGACAAGAGGATGCACGGCATCTTCCAAAGAAATGTGAAGAATCAGTCGATGTCATATGAGCCAAGGTTTGCTTTTTTCAAATCACCTTGATTGAAGTCGGCGATGGAGGGCTTCGTTTTGGCGTGTCAAGACGGTGTCATTTCCAATTTAGCATGCCGTCGCCACATTTTGAGCCAAGACATTCTTGATGATAGATACGGAGCGTGTCATACACACGGTGGCATACTGCCATAAAGCCTCGTTAGCAGGGATAATGCTGGCATCGTAGCAGTCTAGCAAGTCATCCTTGAGTTAATCCGTCCACTCAATGTGGGCGTTTCGCCGGTTTTTGTCGTGTTTCCATTTAAATTATTTTCAGCACTACTCTGAACTCTAGGGTGATTGGCACATTTGGCCGACCCACTGTCGGGTGCTCTGCGCGTTCGATCGTTTTGAACCGCATCTACAACTTTTTGGTGGCTTAATGGTGTCATTGTTGTTCCCACGAGCAGCTAGGGAAAGAGTTCGTCCGGCCTTAAAGAGCCCTGCATGCAAGGATAAGGCTGCATACTCTGGGAGGTGGCCCGGTATCCCAGAGTCACCGTTCGAGACATATCACCCAGGTGCCAATCAGCTTTCGGCACGGTTGTTACGCCTCCACTTGGGGATTAACTCCTTCGGGACGATCCCTGGACAATTGTCTGCGACTGCTCATTAAATATTATTGCAACCAAACTTAGCAGAGACCCTTGGTACAGGGACGCTCTATCCGCAACCCGAGGACGCGTTCGATGGCTTTGTAATCGACCCTTCGGTTTGATTCCAGAGGAATGGAAACCGAT
>CAKNYM010052469.1:23620-50114 GCA_932195095.1 Andricus curvator
ATGGGATGCCGGGATGCATGTGATCTATAATCTCGCAAAATTAAGTCGTTTATTCCCGCAATATTGTATATGTGTTACGATTCGCCTAAAGCAATTATCTTCCTAAGTTTAATAAATTAAATATATAAAAATAAATGTTTCAAAGAGTCATCGTCATGCATCCCAAGTACTTTTTTTTTCGCTTTCACTCCAGGAGTCTCAGCAACGTTGAAATTGGAGCACTTCGACAAAAAGTCACTTATCATAAGTGTAATCACTTTCGAAAAATTATCTAAACTGTCTTTGACGTATCCATGCATACTGATACTCCATAAAAATAAACCCTTTTAGCTCTGAAGGCGCATGACATCATGCCACGTGTGTCAAGCTATTAATAGGCCACATGTTTCGTTTAAAAAATCGACATTTCCGGTTGATATTTTGTCACTTTTTGAAAAACGATTATAAATTATTAGATGAACATAATTAAGTTTCAATTTCACATTAAAATTCTTTGGGAGTCATAAGTTCATAAAAAACTTCGCCATAAGGCAAACAAAATGTTTGTGCATGACCCTATTATTTTGCAATGAATTTTTTACGTTTTAATTGTGGAAAAGGAGCCTCAAAAGGCTCTGTCCGTCCGGCACGTATAGCCCAAGATGGATTTCGCCTGTTTGCAATTTTGGATGTGTTCCCAGTATTCCCGGTGCCTTGTTCGGATCCAGTTTTTCATGGCCATCCCCATGCAGCAACACGCTAGTCCCAGCACCGGTCCCTGTCCTATGTATTCACTCTCTGCGCCACATTTTGCCAACTGGTCCGCATTTTTCGTTGCCCTTGATCCCTGTGTGACCATGGACCCATATGAGAGCCACTTTATTTTTTGTCTACAAGTTGGTTTAATGCCATTTTGCATTCCCAATCCAGTTCTGCTGTTATGCCTGGTTTCCCTACACGGAGAAAAAAATTGAAGTCAAATAGCAAGTGTACCCCTCATGCGTTTGTGGCAGTTTTTTCCTTGTTATTCTAGCTAGAATCCATGCATTTTAAGCATGACCTTCTCTTCTACTAGGAAAGTTAAACATTCCACGCTCTAAGAGCAACTTCGTCGATCGAGGAAGCCCTACCTCCTACTCGTGCTGTGATTTCAAGGAACCCTTGCGATTTCGGTATGGATTTCTTGCGCTTTTTATTCTACCATCATACCCACGAGAGAGCAAGCGCTGGTACGCATGTCTTAAGGCCTCCGTATCCGTTGTAATAACCCCATACCAAAATTACAAGAATTTTTTCTACGTGTACTGCAGTTAGTGTCGCTTAGCTGTCCGTAATCTGCCTGCCAGCAGCGTTTTCTTCTATTCCTGTTTCAGCACAGCGAAGGACGGTCAGCACCTCCGCCTGAAAGACAGTAGCATGTCGCCCAAGTGGGATCCCTATCCCCCTCCTTCTCCTGCTGCCATATATTGCTGCTCCTGACCCTCCCTCTCACCTGGCGCCATATGTATACCAGATTTCCCCTTGGAAGAGCGGGTTACCATTCGCTTTCCACATATCCCTGCTTGGAATGCAGACGCGAAAGGTATTGGTTAGGTTGAAGCGTTTTGTTATTTTATCTTGCATCATCTCTAGAATCGGAAGTTTGCTGATGTCACTTGAAAACCTATTGTGCCTAGTCCTCCGAGTTCATCTATTTACTCTTGCAAGGTGGCCCATCGCGTGTGCCGCCCTTGCAGTTATCGCAACATGTAGAGGTTCTTCACAGAGCATGAATCATAACGCCGTTGTGGGAGTAGTCCTCATTGCTCCCGTCAAACCCCTAAATGCTAGCGTCTGCAATCGCCGAAGCCTGTCATGCGTTGTTTTAAGTTCCGACAGTGGCCACCAGACCATGGCCGCATATAGGAGCCTTGGTTTAAGGACATCAGAGTAGACCAATGCAAGCATTTCAGGACCTAGACAAAAAGATGCGCTTGCGCAGTCTCAGGAGGTTCTGTTCAGGATCACTGAATTTGTAAATAAGCAGCAAGCGTTCAATGATAATCTTCTAACCTCCATTCAGACTATCAAAGCTGACATTGCTGATAACTCCAATCGAATTTCTGTTCTCGAAGCTGGCTCAGAAATTGGAAAGAAAGATATAACCAAAATTAAAAAGGATGCCAATGACTTAAAATAAAAAGTGGCTACTCTTGAGAATGCGCTTAACGTAAGCGAGCAGGCGGCCCTTCAAACGACTTTCGAAATTCATAATTTCCCTATGAAACCCAATGAAGATCTTTTTACGAACATCGACTTGATAGCTAAGGCTCTTGACGTTTCCTTCACGAGGAAAGATGTGGTCAAAATATACCGAATTATAAAGGAACATGCGTTCACAAAATCCTCCAACCCGCCCATTATTGTCGCGAAACTCGGCAATCAACAACTGCGAGATGAATTCGTTGAGAGACGTAAGATCTTTAGAGACTTCTCTACTTAAAGCATCAAGTGGCCGAGCAAAGATAAACACCCTGTTTATCTACGTGAGGCCCTGTCACCTTTGAACCAAAAACTCTACGCCATTGCCCTTGGTCACAGAAGAGACAAAATAATCAAATATCTTTGGATTTCGGGCGGAAAATTTTGTTGTCGCAGAGAGGATGGATCTCCCCGAATCTACCTGGCTAATCTGCAAACCGTCGAGGGACTTAAATAGCAACTACTGCTTCCTTGTATCATCCTGAGTATATATGTCGGTATATATAATATAGCTTTTCAATTAAACCGATTTCCAACTCATCTAGCATACTTAATAATTTTTTCAATTAAAAATTTGTATTTAATAACACAAAGGTTTCTCAGTTATTCTAACTGTGCTAATGGAATTCATTATGTTCTACAAAAACATCTGTTGAATCAAAGTAATCCTGACTATATTGTGTTTCATTTTTCATCTGAAAGATCTATTATTGTATCGACTGCACGAGATTCTATAAAAAATCCTAATATTGTGTCTCGCTCTATTTCGGAGATTTATCCCTCTACGGTGTACTTGAATTTTCATGCTTCAGTACCACTGAAGAGTCTTTTAGATTTATATCTACACTGTCACTTCAGCAACTATTTGACTCTGCTTAACCCTATTTCTAATTACTTAATTTGGGCTATGTTGGTTATTGATCATGTTATTTCTATTACTACTATTTTTTCCTATGTGCTACCATTCTTTCAGGTAACTTGCAACTTATAACTAACCATTTTACATTTTCAATGGATACCTTAAATAATTGGCATGTTAACTTTATAATGCTTATTGTTTTTATAATTTTTACCTTTATGTGCCTTATTCCCTGTTTTCATCTGTAATCATGTGAACTGGATTTTGTTGGTCAAAGTATTTCAGACACTTCTATATTTAACTATACTTGAACGTTTCTTATCACTGTCAAAATCGAAAACTTAAATATTTGTCACGTTATCGCTCAGTCTTCACCTACCCATTTCCACGAATTTTCACATCATTTTATGTCCTGTTCCTACCATAGCATAGCAGTGTCTACGCCCTCGCTTACGCCTAACATTTCATCTAGCCTCACAGAACTTGATCATTACACACTTTTCTACAGAGATAGAGATGAGAGAAGAGGGGGTGGGGTCTGTCTCTACATTCATGACAGCTTAAGGGGTGTACAGGTTGAAATGAGTCTTCCTGCCAATTACCCTATTGCTGAATACTTTTTTATTAAGGTATCTTCATCTCATGAAAGCATGTTGGTGGGTGTGATTTACAAACGTCCTAATGCCTAAAAACAAAAAATGTAGTAGCTGATATTTCAAACAAGAAAAATTTTCATTTAGAATCAGAAACAGTTCAATTCCACCAAAAAAGATAACTTCTGAACATGAGTTGAATTTTCAACTAAAAAGTTAATTTTCAACCCAGAAAGATTTTCTAGAATCCGCCGTATGTACTTGAAATATTTTTTATATTTCTGATACCCTGGATAAAGTTCAAAAATCCTTCGAAATTTTCTGAAACTATACGAAATTCTTTGTAAATCCTTAGAAATCTAGTTGAATGCAATGAAATCTTTGAAAATACCATAAACTCTTTCAAATCCTTACAAATTGATTAAAATTCTTTTTCACTACATTTATTTTCTAAAGTTCTATATTCGTTCAAATATTATTGATATCCTGGATACCTTTTTAAAATCCTATGAAATTTTCTAGAATCCGTCAAAGTTCTTTGAAAATCCATATAAATTTTCGTTAAATTATTGGAATCTTTTAAAATAGCCTCAACTTTTTTAAATAGCTTGAATTCTCTTGAAATTGATGAAACTCCTTAAATCCTATGAAATTCCTAGTAATTAATTTCATTTACTCCTTAAAGATTTTTTAAATTCTTGGAATCTTTTAAAATACTTTGATATCTTGCAGATCCTTTGAAATCCATTGAAATTTTTTGAATTCTAAAAGTGTTTGAAGGTCCTATAAAATCATGTAGGTCTGATTAAATACCTAAAATTCTTTCAGAATACTTTGAAATTCCATACATTATTTCGAAATTTTTAGAAATACTGTGAAATTTTTTGAATGTTTCTGAAAGTTCTTAAATCTTTAAAATATTGATGGTATATTTGATGTGTAAAGAAGTGTCAATAGTATTGTGAGTCCGAGGCGTGTTATTAGTAGATTTGGAATTGAGTACAATATAGTAGTTATATGTTCAAATTTTCTAAACTTTAAAATAATTTTCAACTGTATTTTTCTTACAGATTTATATCCAAAACAGCGGCCAACGCCAATAATAGGCCCGCGACAACTTGTTGAGGAATATGATTTGGTGTTCCGCCATGCCAAATTTTTGGGAGTTCTCCGGCATGGACGAGTTTACATTTCACTTTCAACGGAATGGAGTATGTCAAAAGCTAAAACACAATCTAAAACAATAATTGTTAAGACAATGTTATCTCAAACGATTTTTTTAAAATTATATAGCGTTTTCAAATTGAAAATTGGAATGATGGTTTCCTTTCTTCTTAATTGGAGGGGGATTTTGAAATTCAGATGCCCTCCATCCAAAGACCTTACTCTGAATCAACCCCTAGGATGTTTTATGAAATAGTTTTTACTCCAAGTAAAGTATATCTGTGCGGTCCAGAAGTATAAGGGACCGTACTTGAATTACCTAACGGCTCAAGACGGGGGGAGGGGTCGCGAGATTTTGTTACGATATGTTACGGTAGGGAAGCGCGGGGTCCTTCGTTCATGTAGCTAATTTTTTAAAATTCGAAAATGAAACAAGTAACTCGTAGTCAATGTGCAGAAATTTAATATGAAAAAAGGGAAAAGTCAGGGATTGAGGAGAAACATCTTGTAGAAGTCAGGGAATTTCTATAACTTTGAATAACTGTCAAGCAGAATGAATTTTAAATTTTTCAATTTTAATTTGAAATTGTTTTATTTTGTTTATAAAATATCCTAGGTTAGTAATGTTACAAGTTTAAGATTCTGGTCTTTGAATGTTAATGGTTAGTTGATGGTCAGGGAAAATCTAAAATTGGTCAGGGAAAAATTGTATCCGTTCTCTTAGGTGTTGAAAGAAGAACCCGTGAATAATTTTTGAAAAAATTAAAAAACTTAGGAGATATTCAAAATTGAAAATGTTGGTCCTTCTTTGGTGAACTTGCATAACTTTGATGATTTTTATTAAATGAGGTTTATTTTTTCAAATTATTTGTAATAGGACGCAGTTTAAAATGAAAAAATTGCAAACTAAAAGATTTCAAAAACTTCCTGGATTTTTGAGAACTTGATTTTTAAACAGAATTTCTGAAAAAAACCCACTTTTTATATTGTTGATTTTTTTATATTTTTAGATGTCACGGCGTACTTTTTTAATTATTTCTCAAAAACTAATTGAGATCCCATTTTGATATTAACATGGGTTGTAGAAAACATTGTAAGCTATCTATATGAAAATATCATTGAAATCACCAAAATTATGCAAGGTTGGGGGAAAAAGAACCAAAATTTTCAATTTTGAATATCTCCTAAGTTTTTCGATTTTTTCAACAATTATTTCAGGGTTTTTCTTTCAACACCCAAGAGAACGGATTCTAGAATGGTCATAAAAATTACTAACAATAGCTGAAATTCTTCAGATGATTTGACATGAAAATGCTCAAAGTCAGACTGAAATATTCTTTTGTCTAGTACTATTTGAGACTGTTTATTCTGAGTCTTAGTTTAATACCTAAAATGACTTCTGAAATAATACTTTTTTTACAGTTGAATCAGTGCATCTGGAACCTGGTGATATAGCGAAGACCATGTCTGGAGTTAAAAAAGCAGAATATACGGAAAAGGGGTGGAAGGCTATTGTGTAGGCCCATGCAGTGGTGTTCGGACGCGGATATCTCTGGCACATGTACTTCCTCGTCCAGCGGGTAATTTAAAAACTAAAATACAATCTGAGATAAATACATTATAGAATTGTGCCTTGAGCGTCCAATTTTTTCTTAATTCAAGGGTATTTTGGGGCTCTGCATAAAATTTTCTTCATCCCAGATTAAAGTGGTCTGGCTATTGGATCGATCAGATGAAAAATCATCATAATTAGCTTTTTTTGACGGAGAAATATGTCCTCTTTCACATAATGCCTTTGTTAGGGGCCCTTTCCAGGTTAAAATTTGAATTATCGCTGTTTGAAGACGTGTCAAATAACATGGGATCTTATGGAGAGGCCTTTCGTGGGCTACAAAAATGGTTAATTTTGGCTTTAAAACACGTTGAATATTGTTAGGAAAACTGTTTTGGAGACAGCAAATTTAATATGAAATTTGAATTACTGCTCATTTGTACTTGCTTCCAGGGTATTCGAGCTTAATTTTAGCAAAACATACCGAGGTAAAATATGACGATAACGGTGTGGCGTTGACTAAGGTTGGCAGCATAGCTACTGCTGGACTCGGGAAGCACGCGAAATTTTAAATAATGATTTTGTTGCCGGTTTATTGCAGGTTATGTTTACTTTCTCGACATGTGGTTACGCTGCCAACTGCTCAGCGTGAAAAATGACGTTGACTCGAATCGAGTCAAATCAACAATTAAATTTACATTCTATTATTATTTAAAAATATTTTATCTATAATCATCAGCATACATATCAATTACTTAATTTATTAATTGATAAGCTGGTCAAATTTTGGATTTAATTTAAAATTTCAGAAAAAAATAATGGACATAGCTTTGACTAGCTTTTCCAGTAGCCGGACTACTTTAATTACATACATAAAACTTACTGCGTCCAAAGCCACGGCTTAATATTTGCTTTTCATTAACTATATATATTGAGATATGAGGTGCCGTGAGACAATTATGTAAAGATTTTTCTGAAATTTTAAACCACATACCCGTCTTTTTCAGGGTCTGTAAGTTTTTAACCGCCTCCCCCATGCTTAAGTACCGTTTGTCATCTAAATTTAGACAGTTGACTTTTTCATCAAACTAGTTCAATTTTCGAAAGTATAATTAAATTCTTATCAAATAGTTGAATTTGCTATAAAACAATTGAATTTTCAACCCTATCTTTCTTTCAAATATAAAGAAACTGAATTTGCTTGCAAAATATCAATTGTTCAGATACAAATAACACTTTTTTTAAAAGAATATTAATTACTATTCATTTAGATCAAATGATGCACAGCATGCTCTCAGCGCAAAAAAAAAAAATTTCAAGAGAAAAAAAGTACAATTTGTTTATATATATTTCGTAATTTTTTTAACAAATTTTTTCATAATTTTTTTTTATATTTTGAACAAACGTTTCCGTAACGTACCCAATACAATACATTTTGCACCACTAATATAGACTAAGCTGTGGTTTAAAATAAGACATTTTCCTATATTTAAAATAATAAACTTGAAATTTTTTCTTACAGAATCAAATAAAGATCAAGAGTTTGAAATAATGAAGAATCATCGCCCACGCCATAGGCCAATGTTATCTCTGCCAAGGCTTGAAGTTAATTTCGTTCTATTATGTTATTTCGTAATTAGGTAAATCTCTCTTCTATTTGAATCTGGATTAAACAAAAAAATTTGTAATAACTTGTTTCAGTAAAGTTGCAAATGTTACATAATCGCGTTTTTTATTCAACTCTCTTATTTGGCACGTTTTCCATTTCTATAACCTTCTTCGTGTTAATACTTGGGGTTGCCTACTTCCCTGAATAAATTAATATGCTTCGACTAAGAAATTGTTATTTTTTCACTATCGAGTTAGTAAATATTATAAATAAATAAATTATTAATTTTTCACTAATCTTCAGTAGCTCACTTTGCTTTAATTATT
The DNA here is from genome assembly GCA_932195095.1 of Andricus curvator. Taxonomy (NCBI): domain Eukaryota; kingdom Metazoa; phylum Arthropoda; class Insecta; order Hymenoptera; family Cynipidae; genus Andricus; species Andricus curvator. The sequence continues at coordinate 31,944 of CAKNYM010052469.1, forward strand.
TTTCTAGTAATTAGTGGAATTTCACTAATTTAAATTTGGAGAGATAGGAAGGCTTGTGTTAGGAACTGACACTGGCATACGATATGCAGTGAAGTTTCATCATCCCTGATACATTTGTTGCACTCGGTCGTGGCGCTGAACCCCATTGTGTATATGGGATAGTTCAAGCGGTTGTGCTCTGTGAACATCTGAACCACTATTCTCAGGTCTTTCTTGGGTAATATTACGATTTTACTCGCTCTGAACATCCGGTACGCATTGTCCAAGATTGCTTTTCCCTCTCAGCAACTCTGGATTTGTATCCAGTTTTCTCGATTTTTCGACTGGATCCAGCTTTTAATGGTAAGCTCGATGCAGCAACCCCTAAGTATCGGTTCCGGTACTAGGTACTCAATTGACGTGCCGATTTTCACCAGCTGGTCCACTTTTGATACGCTCTTGATCCCTGCTTGGCCAAGAACCCATATAAGGACCACGTTGTTTTTTTCTGCAAGTTGGTTTAATGCACTTTACATTCCTAAGCAAGCTCTGACTTATGCCTGGATTTTCAACTGCATTTGATGTCGCTTAGCTGTTTGAGCAGATTGTGATATGCCTGCCAGTAGCGTTTTGCTCTCTTCATGTTTCAGCACAGCGGAGTACGGCCAGGACCTCCGCCTGAAAGACAGTTGTATGCAGCCCAAGTGGGATCCTCATCCTCCTCCTCCCTGTGCTGTCATATATTCCTGCTTCTGCTCCCCGCACATTCCTTTAAACTCGTCTTTGTACCAGATTTCCCCTTGGAGGAAGGGGTTACCATTTGCTTTCCATATATCTCTGCTCGGGATGCCGACGTGAAAAGTCTTGGCGAAATTAAAGCGTTGTGTTAGTCCGCCATGCCTCATTCTACAATTGGCAGTGCACTGATGTCACCTGGGAGCCGAACAGTGCTCCAAGTCCATCTATTTGCGCATGCCAGGCGGCCCATCGCTTGAACTACCGCGGGTGTTTTCGCAACATATAGGAACTCTTTATAGAGCATGTATCCTTTCGCCGCTGTGAACTAAGTCCGCATTGCCCCAGTCACACTCCCAATTGCTAGCGTTTGTAATCAACGCAGCTTGTTTTGCATCTTTTCAAGTTTCACGCGTGGCCACCAGACCCCGGCCGCGTGTACGAGCCTTGGTTTATGGTCAGCGGAGTAGAGCTATGCAAGCATTGTTGGCCCTAGACCCCATGTCAAACCAAAGGATTTCTGCGAATCCAAAATGTAATGACAAACTTTCTGGATTGGTTCTTCAGATGCTTTGCTGAGTTCAGTTTGCTATCTGGGATTATTCCTAGATATTTAACTGAGTCTAAGATCATCAGCCTGTTACCACGGAATGCAGAAGCGACAACTTTCGACACTGTACTTTCTCGTGAAATCCTTGCTATTTATGTTGCTAGCTGGTCTGGCATGCCACACCTTAAAGTCTCCCGACAGATGACTTTTGAGGGGGAGATATTCTAAAGGCTACCTCTATGTTCAAGAAGGTGCACATAGCATACTATCCTTGTTCAAGCTGCACCTTCAATTTTGCCACGGTAGCATGTTAAGCTATTTGTACAATATTTTCACTAGAACTAAAGATAATGAAAGGTCGCGAATTTTTTCAGATTTTTCCTATTATTTTTTCAATAAAAACAATGCTATAAATTTCACTGTCGTTGAAAACTATCAAATTCCCTCACTTTTTATGAGATTTTTAGGTCCAAGCTTCTAGTAAATGAATTTTGTAGGCTATTCCACGAGTATCTAGAGTAATAAAGATGATCCCTGCAGAGCCCTGATTGCAGGGAGAGAGTCTATATATTAAAGTTTTTCACCTCGTCCGCCTCGACTGAGGAGGGGACGCCGGAGGGTTCAAGGATTTGATAATCGTGGTGACATTCAGCCCTCGATACGAAGATGACATCATAGCTTGGGATGATGAGAACTCGCGCCCCCGATATTCCAGGGGCCTTTCATATTACCCCCTGGCAGGATCGCTCCTTAGTTCAAATCCCGCACACTATAGTCCGTCAGTTTCCCAGACCAGCCACACCTTGCGATGCAGTGCCTCTGGTTCTTAATCTCCAGGTCTTCAGTCCGATTAGACCCTTAATCCCTCTCACAAGCTACAAGGCCACGTGATTTCGAGATAATTTTTATTTTACAACAATTCTAATTTCAGTTTCTCAAAGTATATACTGTACTGTAACGTGGCATTTGGCCACTATACTTATATTCTATTCAAATTTTAATCACTTAAATAAATTTCAATGTGAACTTTTATGTTACTTGATAAAACTATCCTAGGAAACTGGGTTCGAAGGTAATGGGTCCCATGCCAACTGACAAGCCTTTCGGAGTCGTTCGATCAGGGAATGATCTAGTTTATTAATAGCGCACTCACTAATTACACACATTCTTTTGTTTCTTCTTTATATATGACCCGAGGAGCCAAAGGGCTCAACACTATCACACACGCCACAAGTCACCAGGAATAAGTGACCGAGTCACTACACTCACACATGTTATATACAACAAGAGTTCACGACATTTTGATACCGGAGAAGAGGACCCTGGTTGCTTGCATGGAGGGGAGTCCCGTGTGATCAAGAACAGCCAGGGAGACGACGTCCAGGTTCTCGGCGCGACGAAGTAAACAAACCGGTAGGTTGCCGAGTGCGCGGCGATGTTGACAGGCCATAGACTAGAGAGTAGCAGACTACGTGGTCGATCTGGTTCTTTCCGCGCGCCACCTCGCTCCGTTCATTGTACACGAATTATCTCTCTCTATCTCTCTCTGTCCGCGTGATCGGTCACCTGCGTGTGACATAACGCGTGCTCGCGGATTCGTGGAGACGAGCATCTTAGCAAAACTCACTCTTAGATGCTCACGCAGTAAGCCGCTTTCGTTGTGTCTTGGAGTTCCGACTTTTAAAAAAGGAATGACACTGGGACGTGGTTCCCTATGGAGTCAGCGACAGATTGCAGGTGAGGTTGAATCCACATAATTTCTCGGTCCCAACTTTTTTTGTTTTCTCGTTATGATACTTCATATTCATGACTCATAGTGGGCAATAGAAGCCAAAGTTAAGAGTCGCCAGCAATGGTTGACCGGTGACGATTTGCTAATGTTGTAATGGCTCAAGAAAAAATGCATTCCGCGATTGTATTTTTGCATCGGGTCAGTGATGCGGGCCTTGAAAATTCGACCATGCCTTCTCGCAAAATGGCCATCGTTGAGTAGGTTTAAAAATTAATCAAATTGATCTAGCATTCGCGCGACTTTCACGGCATAACGTCAGTGATTCTGGCCTTAAAATTCGACCCTTACTGCTGAACTAGTCAGGCCTAGTCACTCTGAATAATTGTATAACCCGTCGCTATAGTTGGAAGAAGTTCTGAATTTCGTTCTTTTTTTTTTGATAATTTGGCTAGAAAACTAGCTGGCGCTCAACGGTTTTTAAAATTAAAGGTAGATTTTAAATGATCAATTCAAGTAAAATAATATAATCAAAAATAGTATTACTAGATAATAACCTAATTAAATTAAAATGTTTCAGTAAAGAACTGATTATTTCAAATAACAGTTATGCATTTTTTAATATACTTTTCTACATTATTTATTAAATTAAGTTAAAGTATACAACTTTGATGAATTCACGTGATATACTTTGGGTTTTAATCCTAAACCTGATAATCGGATTTCAGAAGATTTTCAAAGTTAATGATTATTATTTTCAAAAACAACGTATCAATTTTTTTCGAACTATTTTGTTTGACATAACTCATCTCGTTTGATTTAGTGCTCATAATAAATTATATGTCATTCTTAAAATGCATCGAGGTATAAAAATTACAAATAGAAGAAGAACAACCCTTTTTTCTATTGATATGAGTCACAATAAGCATAAGAATAATAATAAGCAAGTTGAAGAAGTCCCTTATGAAAAATTTCAATTTTTTTGAAAATCTGATTGCAAATATTTTCTTTAAGTCATTCGAAATATTTTTTATGAAATAATAATTACATCTGCTTCCAGAGCCATTGTATAGATGAATCGGGATTTTTGTTTGTTTTTATAAAAAATAAAACAAGTTTGAACAAGTTTAAATAAAAAAATAATGGGAATGATAACCTTGGATAAATAAAGACACATTGAATGTAATTAGGTTTTCGCATCTTGAAGCATATTCAATAATCTTCCATTATGAGGAAATTTTTTTTTTTATACCATTAAGCCATTTCCCTTTCAGGGTAGGCGTGAGCAAATTTAAACGTGTATATTAAACTTTCATGCTATGAAGTCTATTTAAAACTGTTTTGTTACCGGATTTCATAAAACTCAAGGACATTCAAAAAGTAATTACAACTTTGAAGCTATAATTTGAAAAAAGAAAAAAGCTTTTTTTTGTAATTTTTTAATTAATTCTAACAAAATAAGTGTATTTAACAATTAAATCTTAAGTTTTATTTAAAAAGATGTAAGGCCATAAATGTGACAAAGCGTAGTCAGGGACACTAGAGTGATACAAAAAACCAAAATACGAATTTCTTTTGGGATTATGGCTTATTTTGTGAGGTTTCAAAAAAAAAAAAAAAAGAAAATGTGTATTTTTTCTTTTTTCGATCAGAACAGTTGAATTTGTATCGAAAAAGTTGAATTTGCAACAACAAGATGAATCCTTAACAAAAAATGTAATAATTGATATTAAAAAAAATATTTCGACAAAGTAGTTGAATTTTCCAGAAAAGAGTTGAAATTTCTACAAAATGATGGAATTTTCTGAAAAGTAGTTGAATTTTCATCCTATAAAGATGAATTCTCATCAAGAAATGCTTTAGTTTATATTTCAACTAAAGGAGATGCATTTTCAAATGGAGTAATGAATTTCCCAACTGAAAAGACGAATCTCAAACGAAAATGCAAATTGTTGAACTTTTAAGCCAAAAGAGAAAATTTCGTCAAAAAAGGTGAATTTTCAACCCGAAAATATCAGTTTTCAAAAAAATGTAAAAGTTACATTTCCACTTAAAAAGATTTATTTTAAACAAAACAAAAAAAACGAGTTTTCAACAAGACACTCAAATTATTAACCAAAGAGAGTTAACCCAAGTCGAAGTTTCGTCGTCAGTTTCAACTTCTTTCACTTTCATCAATGAAGGCGAATGAAGACGAAATGAAGTTAAAGTCTCAATATCAGCTAATGTATTTTCGCCTTCATTTCGACTGCAAAAATTGTAGTTATTACCGTTTTTACAAGTTTTGCAGCTGAAATGAAGGTGAAACGATATTTTGATCTTACCTTCATTTCAGCGTTTTTCACAATCATTACCACAATATATATATATATATATATATATATATATACAGGGTGTTTTTTTATCTTGAGACATCGGAATATCTCAAGAAATGCGCATTCAACCAAAAAAATGTTCGTAATAAAAACTGTTTATTTCCGAGAAGAAAAAGCGACTCCGCAAAAATTCCCCACACACCGTGGGGGCGGTAAGAAGGGTAACTTTAAAATTTCAAATAGGAAATTATATTTTTTATTGCAGATTCAGATTCTACATTATAAGCGTACATTTTATTCGAAAATGCATGGCCGTCTGGCGCGAATCAAAAATATTTTTTCGAATAAAACTTACGTATTTTTCAATGGAGAATCTGCATCTGCAATAAAAAAATATAGGTTCCTCCGAGGGTGGGGTGTGGGGTAAAGTTTTTCGGAGTTGCTTTTCCCCCTCGAAAATGAAAAGTTTGTATGACGGACATTTTTTCCGCTCGATGCGTATTTCTAAAGATATTTCGATGTCTCAAGATAAAAAAACACCCTGTACACATATATATATATACATATATATATATATATATATGTATGTATATATATATATTTACAATATATATACGTATATATCATGGTATTGCCTATTGAATTCTAAGCCTTTAATTGTCACCTGAAGCTGATATGTTGAGTCAACACTTGTATAAAAGTACTGCAATCATAAGAATATTTGTACTTTTCTAAATAGTTAAGTATTGTATTCCAATTTTTTCCCGTAGAAACAGCTCAAAACAGAAAGATAAAAACCAAAAAATTGCAAAAATGTGCAAAAAATGGTTTGTGAAATGAATGATACATATTTTCCAAATATTGAGTGCTTATTTATTAAGCAAAAATTCCACATTGTGGCAATCAAAAATATTATATCAAAAAATGCAACTTTCATCTATTGACAACTGGTTGAATTAAGTACAATATTTCCAGTATAGTATTATATTTTTTTAGTTAAGTCTATTACGAAATATCTTAATTTTGATATAAATCATCAAACAAACCAGCAAGACATTTTTGGTGACTGCTGCCTTATTGTTTGCCAATTCCTTCGAAAATTCGATATTTTTGAATATCCCTCGATCTTTTTTTATAGTCGCATTCATTTTCTGGATGTTCGATATCCTCAAACCTCCAATTACTTGGTCTTGTTGAGTAATTTGTTGTTTTTCGGTCAACGCTTCTTGAGAAAAAATCGTATCAGACTCATCGAGTACTATTTCTGAGTCAGTAAGGGGCAAATGGTTCAACTCATCTCTGTTAGCTGTAAAATAATGGCAATTTTACAAATTTATAGATCCTTTTTGAGTAAAAAACTTTTGTCTGTTACTTTTTTTCCATACCTTGCGTCGCTTTTCCCAATACTTAATTTTTTCATTGTTATTTTTCATTAAATTATTATTCATTAAATTATTATTCATTAATTCAAAATTCCATATTCTGGTGATCAAAAATATTATTTAAAAAATGCAACTTTCATCCATTGACAACTGGTTGAATTAAGTTCCATATTTCAAGTTTTATATGTTTTTAGTTAAGTCTATTACGAAATATCTTAATTTTGATATAAATCATCAAACAAACCAGCAAGACATTTTTGGTGACTGCTGCCTTATTTTTCGCCAATTTCTTCGAAAATTCGATATTTTCGAATATCCCTAGATCTTTTTTTATAGTCGCATTCATTTTCTGGAGGTTTGATATCTTCAAACCTTCAATTACTTTGTCTTGTTGAGTAATTTGTTGTTTTTCGGTCAAACGCTTCTTGAGAAAAAATCTGATCAGACTCATCGAGTACTATTTCTGAGCCAGTAAGGGGAAAATGGTCCAAATCATCTCTGTTAACTGTAAAATAATTGCAATTTAACAAATTTACAGATCTTTTTTGGGTAAACAACTTTTGTCTATTACTTTTTTTCCGTACCTTGCGTCGTTTTTCGCAAAATTTAATTTTTTTCATTGTTATTTTTCATTAAATTATTATTTACTAAGTAAAAGTCCACATTGTGGTAATCAAAAATATTATTTAAAAAAATGCTACTTTCACTATTGACAACTGGTTGCTTTTTCAAATTCTGGCTGCTTACGCTTCTTCGATGTTGAATTTTTCTCATTTTTTTGAATTGATGGTTTTGGGCGACTTTTATTCGAACACATATTATTAATATGTCTGTCAAATTCCTCTCGAGTGACTTTCTCTCCTGATATTTTTTCAGTCCAAGCTGCAAACACAGAAATTAGTTAAAATTTTTATAATATATTTTTTGAACTTGTTCAGTCAATGATCATTTACCATGAAGTCCATTGAAGAGACAAATATTAATCATAGGCTTTGAGTTTGCTCTGTAATGTGTTGCACTGTAATGTTTTAAAGTATCTCCGTACACTTCATTCAAAGCAACAGTCACCAGTTTTTTCCAACTGTATTTCCCTTCCTCCATTCGGGAACTTCTTTCGATGAAACTTATTTCTTCCCTTCTCATGAAAAATTTACAACCGGGTGAAATCTCAACCTGCAATTTTTTTTCAATCAAAATTGTATTTAAATAATTAAATAAATAGCTACAAGTTTTTGGGTTAACTTAGGTACATAATACGTATACATTGCAATTCTAACCTTGTCTTCGCCAGGTATTAGATGATTGCGAATGATCTGAAAATTTGAAAAACAAGGTAAAAAACACATTCTGAAAAGTCAAAAATTATTAGTGTTTATACATCTTACCACATCATCTTTTTGAGATCGTTTTTTTTCCAAATTCTGAGTGTACAGATCTCTCAACATCCTTGCCCAATGTTTGGCCAAAAGAACGTCTCGCTCTGTAACTATTCCAATAACAGAAAATATAAAATGCATATTTCGTATGTAAGTTACAGAAATATATTCATAGCAACGAAAAACGTTCCAGGAATATGCCAGAGATATTCTTTGAAATATGTCCATGTCCCACCCTTGTCCTATGCCATAAGGCCTGATAATGAGAAAATAGCCTGAGAATATCCCAGGACATTTTCAAATGTTCATTTAGAATATTCTTGTGACATTTTTTGACTATTGGCCTCATGGGACAGAAGTCGGGCATACAAATATTCTTGGAATGATTTCCGTAATATTACTGGCATATTCCTGAAGAATTGCGTGTCGCTAGGACTTGTCAACATTTACTTTCAAATGGCACCAATCCCCCATAAATTTTCAAAGAGCTCGGAATATTCTGCTCATTCTGCGTGGAAGAAGAACTAGAGATTTTATCAACGTGGAATGTAGAATTTTCTTCAGCATTAGCATTGTCCACGAGCGAATTTTGAAAAGAATTTTTGTCAGTATTATCTTCACTACGAAAATCCGAACAATTTTCTCTGGAAGCCGTTCGTACAGACATATCCAAAGGAGAATTGTTTATTGGCATATTACCAACACAGCGTTGCTGCATCTTAGATTCATTATTTTCTATATTGTAGTATGATGATTCAGGAAATTCATTGCACTGCCTGAAACTGCCAATCCCTGACAGCTCTACTGACTGTGGAAGATTAAAATTTAATGGCATAGGCATGTCCTCAAAATTATCCACATTGAATGGATATGTTTTTGATTGAGAGCTGTTTATTTCGTTGAATGGAAGGCGAAATGTCTCGGAACAATGTGTAGCAGGCGTGTTCGAAACACATTCTGGCGCAGATTCCTTGAACAACGCAGTTCCAGCGTTTCTGGAAGACATTGCTGCAGCAATCCGAATTTGCTGAAAAATGAGATCCAAAAATAGTTCCAACAAAACATTTTGTTTGATCAGCTATCAAGCATTATCGTTCGAAAAATGGACTTACAGGATCTTGAAAATCACTTTCCTCTTGGGTCAAATCATTCGGTTTTTCGACATTACCATTGCGAGGATTTAGTGCCAAAAATTGTTGACCTGTGTTAATTCGGGCATCTTTTGTTAACAGCTGCAGATGAATCGGTTTTCGTTCCTGAAACAACGAACAATTCTTGCACAATTGTTCTTTTTTTATCGACACGATGTTGTTTTAAAAGTTTTTCAATTATAACGTGTTCCTTGTTTACAGAGAGTAATTTTTGGATACATGATAAGTAATTTAAGTAATTTATCAGTATTTTCTCTGACAATCGACAGAATAATTCTGTCACTCACGAAAGAAGAAAATTAAATTTGATATTTTCGCACAAGGAAAAATAATTTTGAAAATTAAGTTCAATATTTCAAGTTTTATATGTTTTTAGTTAAGTCTATTGCGAAATATCTTAATTTTGATATAATCATTAAACAAACCAGCAAGACATTTTTGGTGACTGCTGCCTTATTGATCGCCAATTTCTTCGAAAATTCGATATTTTCGAATATCCCTCGATCTTTTGTTATAGTCGCATTCATTTTCTGGAGGTTTGATATCTTCAAACCTTCAATTACTTTGTCTTGTTGAGTAATTTGTTGTTTTTCGGTCAACGCTTCTTGAGAAAAAATCTTATCAGACTCCTCGAGTACTATTCCTGAGTCAGTAAGGGGCAAATGGTCCAACTCATCTCTGTTAGCTGTAAAATAATGGCAATTTTACAAATTTACAGATCTTTTTAGGGTAAACAACTTTTGTATATTATTTTTTTTCCGTGCCTTGCGTCGTTTTTTCCGAAATTTAATTTTTTTTATTGTTATTTTTCACGATTAAAACAAAAACTATGCATCCTTTCGAAACATGAATTATTACAAAGTAGCTCTTTTTTGGGTTAACAAATTTTGTCTATTAATTTTTCCGTAGCTTCTTTACGTTGTACAAAAATGTATTTTTTTTTTTAATTTTAAATGGTTTTTACGAATAAAAGAAAAACTACGCGTCCTATCAAAAAGTGATTTAGAACAAACTTGTTGATCTTTTTTGGATGCTCAATTTTTGTTGATTTATATTTTTTTGTACCTTCCAAAGTTTGACCGTAAAATTGAATTTGTTATGTTTCCTTATTTTTTTTGTGCGACGAAAATTTGAATTTTTGATTTCTCAAAAAAATTCAAAAAGCTATCGTGACAATATTGTAGGGCGTTCAAAAAGCAACGTTTTTCTTTTCCTGACATTTTTTCATGTCGTTTTTTTTTGGAATTTTGTAAATGCTATAACTCCAATAATTTTTTTTTTACTAAAAAAAGTCATCATAATGAATTGTTCATCTTTTTAAGTTTTACTAATGACCATACTTTGAATTTTTTAGTTTCAAAAAAAGCGGTCTCGAAAATTTTGAAAATACTCTAACTTTTTAAATGTTCATCCGCAATAGCTGACTAACGAACTTGACCATCATTTTAGGACACTTGACGAGTATACCAAAGCCCAATCCAATATGTCAATTTTTTCGAAAGTTATCGTTCTAACAGTCAAAAAAAATACAGTCACACATACATACATACATACAACCAGAGAGAAACATTCACGACAACCCGTTTTTCTGATTTAGAAGATCTCAAAACGTGGACATTTTACAAAAACGGGGGGGGGGGGGGGTCTTTTGCACAAATCTAATACCTTCTCTAATGAGAATGTAAAATCTATCATGATATTTGAAAATTGTTGACCGTTTTTTTTAAGAATGAACAAATCTATAACTTCAAAGTCATAATCTTTTTTAATTCTGACACTTTCAAATCATGTATTCATAATATCATAGAAGTTCAAAGAATTATTGAAAATTTACAGATTACCTACATACATATGAAAGTTCCTTTGAAAATTAGTTTTCAGTTATAACATGGAACTGGAAACAAAATGTAAATCTACGATATTTCCTTATTCTTGAACAGCACAGTAAATAAAATGTGCAAAATGATAGGGAAATGTATATCATTTTGATATGGCACTAAAATGCTCGTTGCGAGCTTGCAGTGAGCTCACACAGGAAAAAAATTGCGAAAAATTCGTAAAAGTCTTAATATATACCATTTTTGTGTGCTGATGAGGGTTTTGCAATTTTAATTGATATACTTTTTAGAAAAATTGTTACTTACTGCTAATAGCAATTATTTTTGCTTGATGCTTTGTTCTTTCGTTGGTTATGTTGTTCTTCCACGTAAGGGCTGTCGTTAAACCTGGTTGTCTGCTTTCTTTTGGAAGAGTCGTCGTAGCGATTACATCTTTGTGTCCCGAATCAGTCCACCAGATGAGGGCCCAAGATTTTTTTCTCCCTGTTCGCGCTGGTTTTTCCATTATCACTGATATGATCACTTAACAATAAATAACGACGAGCAACGCGCGCGTATTTCACGAAATTGTCACGCAATTCAAGCTGGATGTTTTCTCATGCAAACTTCTCGGTGATTGGCTGTATAGTCTTGCCTTGAAAAAGAAGCAGTGATTGGCTCATTACAAAGGCAAAGAAAACCGCGCATAAGTCAAACAATTTATACTTTTCAAAGCATAAAAAGCAAATTTTTTTAATGTTAGATATTATCAACGTTCTTTATTGATTTTTCGGTGATATTTCCACAAGCATTTTTGTTATGACATTTGTGATGGCGATGCCATTTTAACAGAAAGTGCCTGCACTATTCGTATTTTCCCACTCAATTTTTTTAAAGTGCGATTGCGCATGCGCATAGAGTGATGAACATAAAATAGACTATACATGACGAATGGTGCTAACATTACGCGACTTGTGAAAATTACACCCCAAAAAAAAGAGTAAAATTTAGCGCTTTCTTGGAAAAATGTCACGAAAGGCATTTGATGATCTCGGCCCACAAAGAAGGCGTCAAGTGCTTCAAAAACATAAAAATTACCTTGGAAACAACATCGAACCTAACTTCAATGAACGGTTAGTGATTATTTTATATAAATACGCAAATTACATCAGAAATTTTTAAGTTGTAAACCCTATTGAAAATTCTGACTTCGTAAAGTACGTCGAATACTACCTCGCAAATTACGTCGGTATATTTCTATGAAATTCTGTACGAGGGGCTTCAGAGCACAGAAAAAAATTTTTGGCTTTTGGGTCAAAATTGAAAAATTCCACAATTTTACTCAGAATTCAAAAATTTTACAAAAAAATTAAGAATTTCATTTATTTAGTAGATTTCCATATGCAAGTTAGTACGAGGAAGGTTTTCGGAGCATAGAACAAAAATTTGGGGTCAAAAGCAGAAAAATTCTACAATTTTGCTCAAAATTCAATAATTTTACCAAAAATCAAAAAATTTCAATAAAACGGCAGATTTTCATAAAAGTCGGTACCAGGTGGGTTTTCGGAGCACAGAACACAAATCTGGGATAGAAATACAAAAATTCCACATTTTAACGCAAAATTCCAAAATTTTACAAAAATTTGCAAATTTTATTAATTTGGTCAATTTCCATGAAATTTTTTATTGCGAGGGGGGTGTCGCAGCACAGAAAACAAATTTAGGGTCAAGTTTAAAAAATTCCACAATTTCACTCAAAACTCAAAAATTTTACCCTAAATCTACCAATTTATTAAATTTTTTTAATTTTTGGTAAAAATTGTTGAATTTTGAGCAAAATTGTGGAATTTTTTTGTTTCGACCCCAAATTTGTGTTCTGTGCTCCGGGTGCTCCGAAACCCTTCCTCGTACTGACTCACGGAAATCTACCAAATTATTAAAATTCTTAATTTTTTGGTAAAACTTTTGAATTCTGAGTAAAGTTGTGGAATTTTGTTATTTCCACCCAAAATTTGTGTTGATGTTTGCAAAAATATCTTTGACAATAGAAAATTAAAGGGTGATCGAGGTGACAGGTAGAGGTTATGTGTCATCTGTATATATCTGTATTCCTTACCAGATCTTATGTGATCTTATTTTTAGATCTTATATTTAGATCCTGCAGATTTTGCCAGAATTTAATTTTCTCTTCCGGCATATTTTTAATAACGTCATAATTTTCCGTAAATTATTATAAATTTCCACAAGCTTCGTAAATTTCCACAAACATTATAAATTTTAACAAATTTCATAAATTTCTACAAATTTCATAAATTTTCACAAACTTATTAAATTTAAACAAATTTCGTAAATTTTTACAAATTTCATAATTTTCCGAAAAATTTCATAAATTTCCACAATAATGATGAACTTCCATGAAATTTAGAAATTATGGTAATTCATCAAACATTTCATACATTTTTAAAATTATGGTAATGGATGGAAATAGATCGGTAACTTTTGTGACCAGTCACAGAGGGGTGCCTTCCCGCCCCCCACGAGACGTTGGAAAGGGATAGGGGTTTAAAGTTTACACCCCTATACCTTTCCAATGTCTCGTGGAGGCGGGAAGACACCCCTGTGGCTGGTCACAAAAGCTACCGATCTATTACCATGAATTTTTAAAATTTCCCTCAATTATCATATATTTCCATCCATTACCATAATTTTAAAAATGTATGAAAAGTTGGATGAATTACCATAATTTCTAAAATTGATGGAAATTTATCATTATTGTGGAAATTTATGAAATTTTTGGAAAAATTATGAAATTTGTGAAAATTTATTAAATTTGTTGAAATTAATGAGATATGGAAATTTGTGGAAATTTATGAAACTTGTGGAAATTTATGATAATTTACGGAAAATTATGACGTCATTACAAATATGCAAATATATTCTGAATTTCTAGTAAAATTGTGGAATTTTTGTATTTATACACCAAACTTGTGTTCTGTGCTCCGAATATCTTAATGTTTTAATATTTGAGAGTTTTGAAGAATTTCTGTGAGAACTTTTTCTTTGAATTCTTTTACAAAGTATTCGAATTTTCACGACACATATTTTCATCAATTTGTTTGGTTGTAGAATTATTAAAGATATGCATTGATTTCAGGAATTTTTATCAGATTATTTTCATAATTGGGGTATATTTTAGTATCATTGTGAATGTTTATGAATTTTGAAACTTTCTTTGAAACATTGTCTTTATTGCACAACATTTGTCGAGCTATTCTACGAACTTGAAAATGTACTTCTTGTAATTTTAAAAAGATGATACTTTTAACGTATTCTTAGTAATCCATCTACATTTTTTTTGTACATATTCAGTCAAAGGAATCGAATCGTTTTTTAACTTACGTAGAAAGTAGAGAAAACTTGTTTTAAAAAATAAAATATTATACTTGATAATACTAAAAATTGAGTGTTATGAAAAAAATTTTAACTGTTTGGGATGTTTCTTAAAATTAGTTGCATTTTGATTCTCATTATAATTTATGAGGATTTTTGGAAATTGCTGAAAATATTCGATAAATTCCTCAATGAGTTTTTGAGTATTGGAAAATTACTTACTACTTATGACGTACGTACTTATGATGTACGAAATTTGGAGTTACTTTCTTATGGATTAATACTTATTCAATTTCAAATATGTAATTGTAAAAACATCTAGGTTAAATAAATATTTATTATGTGTAGTTTTTCGCAGAATTATCCCAGGCCCAGCTCATCAACCTATTCAAGATCATACTTTTGGGGCGAATGAAAGACCGAGAAGCCCTAATAATGAAGAAGAAAATATGGAGCAGCGTGTACAAATGGATGGAGCACGTGATGTCAATGATGTCGTTAATGATCATGCCTTCAATGATCATGAAAATATTCTGGAGGCAAGAAATCCGCAACTTTATGAAGAAAATAATTTCGACGAAGCAAATGCAGCCGAATTCAACAACTGGGGAGTCGATAACCATTATGATGAGAATGCGGACCACATGCACCGTTTTCCACTGGATGAGGACGATGATATTTTCGATGGGATAGCAGAAGAACTGGCTGAAAATAACGGTCATGATCAAGAAAATCAAAGAAGGCCAGATGACGACGATGCACAGCAACAGTTTGGCGATAATCGACCTCTGTATCGTGGCGCTAGTATTACTGTGGGTGAAAGCATGTTATTAATTTTGGCGATCCTTATTTTTCACAACGTAGATTACTCCTGTCTCGCAGATATCATCACCGTGATCAATTTCCATTGCTTGCAAGAAAATTTGATTCAAAATAGTTTATACAAATTTCAAAAATATTTTTCTTTCAAAGAAACACAAATACACAAGCATTTCTACTGCTCCACATGTATTAGACCTTTAACTGGTGTTGACGATATTTGTCCTTCATGCCCACGTGAAAAAAATTCTTATTTTTCGGAACTTCCATTCGATACTCAATTGACAGAAATGTTTCAAAGACGAGATTTTTATACTAGCCTACAATGGCGATTCGAGAGACCTGCTAATCCACCGGGAGTAATAAGTGACATTTACGATAGTGCCTTATATGAATCGTGGATGGAAAATGGATTCTTATTAAATCCAAATAACATCTCTTTTAGTTGGTACACTGATGGAGTACCAATATTCAAATCGTCCAAAGTTGGCTTTTGGCCTTTGTATTTGACAATTAATGAATTGCCCTATGAAATGAGATTTAAAAAAGAAAATACAATTCTTGCAGGAATATGGTTTGGAAATAAGAAACCGAATGCTAATTATTTTGTTTATAAATTTCGCCAACAATTCGAGAACATTTTTCATCGAGGTATTCAAATTGAATTGCCAAATGCAAATCGTGAAATTACTGTTCGGGGGGTACTTTTGAGAGGTACATGCGATTTACCAGCTAAGGCTCAATTTTTGAATTTTGTTCAATTCAATGGTGAGAATGGATACTACTTGTTACCCTACTTGTTACTGCACTGGAGAACAACTTCCACTCAATCCCCGTGGTTCAGTTCGGGTTTATCCGTACGTAGAAAATCCGCGAATGAGAATAACCGAAGACTGTATTGCATATGGTGATAATGCAACTCCCGAGAACCCTGTCATGGGAATTAAGGGCCCGAATGCTTTTTCTAGAATAATGCCCGATTTTGTGAGAGGAATAGGAATCGACAAGATGCACGGTGTAGATGGCGGTGTCGTAAAAAAATTATTAACGCTTTGGTTTCACCCAAAATACAGAAATTTTCCATTCTCTTTGTCAGCATTTATTGACGTTATTAATAGAAGGTTGAATGGAATCAAACCCCCAAAATTCGTGCATCGTATGCCACGTTCAGTGGAAGATCTCCTGCATTGGAAAGCATCAGAACTGAAACTATGGCTCTATTATTACTTAGTACCAGTTCTCGAAGGTATTATGAGAATAGACTACTTTGAACATTACCTTTTACTTGTAACAGCTATTTCAATACTTGACTCTGAAAACATTCATCAGCAAATGATTGACGTTTCTGAAGATTTATTATGCAAATTTGTACGACAGTTTGAAGAAAAGTATGGGCAAATTTTTTGTTCTATCAATATTCACCAGCTTATACATTTACCTCACTGTGTTCGAGTTTTAGGCCCTTTGTGGACATTTTCTTGCATGCAATATGAAAATTTGAATGGTTTATTTTTGCAACTCGTACATGGAACGTGGCATATAGAAACTCAAATGATAAAATCACATACTCAATTTGTGACCATGGCGAAGTACATCGAAGGCCTTCCGGAAGGAACAATAAAAACTTTTTGTTCCAGTCAAAAAAAGCAATTAAAAATCAAAGAGCGTTTAGGTCCTCATTGTTATAGTGTAGGTCACTACATACTGGTAGAAGAAATACCTATAATGGTTCGAAATGCGTTGAGAAATTCTAATGTAGCGATCGAAGGCTGGGTGTGGCGATACCTGCGTTTATTAAAAAATAGTCAGTTGTATGTGGCTGAGATGTACCCACGAAGACTGGCTACGAAGTCATGTGCTGTGAAATATACGGATGATGTTGGTCGAGACAATTTTGGATCAATCCATTATCTAATCAAAATGAGTGTACGTTGCCAGTGTTTGCCGCAATTTTGTGAATGCCAAAGCAGACACTTTGCAATCATTAGCCAGATTGTTATAGATGACTACTTCGCAGCTCGCGGAAGACAAAATAATGAAATACGGGTTAATCATTTACGTAAATGCCGTTTGACTGAAGTTGTTTCAGCTGTAGACGTTTCTCGATTGCAAAGTGTTTGCTTTTCAATAAGTATTGACGAGCAATTGTACCTAGCATTCCCTGTAAACTGTAAAGAAGTTGAGTAAGAGATTTTTTTTCCAGCGTACTGATCTGCTGTACTTGAAAAGAGAGTGTACATATATGAAAATAATAATAAAAGAAATTAGGTATAAATGTGTATGCGTTATTCTCATGTCATTTTTATTTTCACTGAAATTCCCACTTTTTACTGCATATTAATTATCAAACATTGAATAAAAGTGCATAATAAGTCTCCCTTTTCCCCGGATTCAATTTTAATGCATATTAGGCCTTAATGAGTAGCATAAACGATGTTGGAAACGAAAGGTTCTATATATGAATAATGAGATCATATAAATGGTGTTTTTTTATCTTGAGACATCGAAATATCTCAAGAAATACGCCTCCAACGAAAAAAATGATTTTTCGATTCGTAATTAATTCATTGACTGCTTGCAGGCCTGGAGTCAAAATAAGAAGCCTCCGTTTTAAAAATTATATGAGTTTTCTAATTTTTCTGCTCCACTTTAGCCCTCTTTCCAGGTGGGTGGAGGGTGTGTTAAAAATTAAATTGATTACAATTGAATAGCTCTCCTGAAAACAATCGACACGTTGAAAGAGAAGGTGAAACTGCACAACATGGTTTGAAGTTGAAATGAAGGTTAAATCAGTAAGAGGAACTTATGCCAGTTTTCGACATTGAAGGCAAAAGAAGTCGAAACTGCGGTTTTCAATATTTTCACCTTCCATTGAGTAACGCTGACGCTGAAAGAAGTTGAAACTGACGACGAAACTTCGACTCGGGA
>CAKNYM010052469.1:55114-79389 GCA_932195095.1 Andricus curvator
CTGACGCTGAAAGAAGTTGAAACTGACGACGAAACTTCGACTCGGGAAGTAATAAATTGAAAATAAAAACGTTAAATCTTAAATTGAAAAAATTTATTAAAAAACATTCAGTGAATTTTCCACAAAATAGTTAAATTTTTGGCCGAAGAAATTCATTTTTAACTGAAATGATGAATCTTCGACTAAGAAAATCAATTTTCAACAAAGTTCCAGCAAAAAACTTTACGCAATCTATCCACGGACCTTATCTGAAATTCTTCGTTTTAATTATCATAAACCGGAGCCAATTGCTACCTCGGGTTGAATCTCTACAATAATTTGTTTTATTATTAATATTTTTGAGAGTGTTTCTAATTGAGGCAAAATAATGTTTACCTCATTTTGTCGCAATTCAAGGAATGTATTGCAACCTGCGGCTTTTGGCCGGGTTAATTATTATTGTTAGTTCAACTAATTAAACATAATTTCGACCCGCAGCTTATGGCCGGGTTAACTGTAGTTGTTAGTCGAACTAATAATTGGCTAATTTTATTGCTACGAAAACCATATAAGGCTCGACGGGCCTTCTAAAACTCAAATTAGATCTAATTAAAAATGCTATACATTCAAATGAGGTTATCTATATTCGTAAAATATCTAGAGATTATAATACAAAGATAATATGAGACTCACATAGTTCTACGTTCACTTTAGGGTGAAAACTAAAGTTAAATTGTAATTCACAAAAATATATCAGTGTTAAATTTACAGTACTAAAAGGAGTAATGGTATCGAGGATAACGGGTCTCGATATCTCAGTTAAAATAAGGAGCAAACAAAATATATAGCACAAGGATTTATTCTTTATACCGAAAGAATAATTCTTTTCGAAACTACCCTATCGTTTTTTAAAATAAATGTCTATGCTTTAAGGTTCAGTAACCTTTGTAGGTATCGGTTCTCAACGAACGCAGTGATTCTATCCGTGAAGGAAGATGTGCTTCCTTTGATGCCGAGCCTCAAACAATAAATATTGGTTGATGCCTTCAATAATTATCGTTATATTATAAAAGGGATTATCCGCAATTTGGCTAATTTGCATCAAAACATCACACCTGACTTTATGACCTGTCGCTCAGGCCTCACGGTCCTCGAGAAGTGAGGGAGTCGCTCGAGCACGTTCGAGCGTTCTCGCAGCTGAGGAATGTCGTAACGCATGTAGTGCCCTATTGTTCTCAGCTTGGGGCGGAAGTGAGAGAGCGAGCGTCTCTGAGCGAAGCTAGTTTTCGAGATGAAATCTTGAGTTTGAAATCATAAAATTTTGAGAACATTTTACTGAAAAGTTTTCTCTTGAGAAGGCTAGCATTTGCTCATGGGAATCTTTACAATCAGGTAGAGCGATATAATCCCTCATCTGTTTGTAAATTACTCACTACACAATTGCCAGATTGCTTAAATAAATTATATTGGATTATGCAGACTGAGTCAACCCGGTGCACCCAGGTTATCACTCAATAATGCCAATATAATTTAACAATTATTCGTTAGAGAAATTAAAATACTGAATAATCTTAAATTTAACTTGTATTCGATAATATAGACAGGGTCCCCCGGTATAACCAGGTTATCTCTCAAAAATGCGAATACTAGCTAAGGAGAATAAGAATTACGCGTTCAGATGATGCCCGATAATATAGACAGGGTCCCCCGGTATAACCAGGTTATCTCTGAAGAATGCGGGTATAATCTGGATTGAATTCCCTAAATAGTAAATCACGAAAAAGACGCGCTTGATTGATGCCTGATAATATAGACAGAGTCCCCCGGTACAACCAGGTTATCTCTAAAAATGCAGGTATTAATCAAGTAGAAGCTCCTCGGTGGGAGATGCGGAAAAAGACGCGCTCAATTGATCCCTGATAATATAGACAGGGTCCCCCGGTATAACCAGGTTATCTCCAAAAAATGCAGGGATAAAATGAGATATTAACGAACGCGACAAAATACAATAATCACAAGAAAAATGCACAAGTAAAAACACAAAATAAGGCACAAACAAGGGACGACTAAAACACACGCAAAATCAACGCTCAGAGTCGCACCACAAAGTTTTTCGACCCTATGATCTTTAGCTGTGTTTGGAGCAAAGATCAAATACAGAGTGCTGTTTTTCGGTTGGTGCCCGCTTTTTATTCATTTTGCCGTCCCACGCATACGTCAGATCGTTCGCGTGGGAGTTCTGGAGTTTGCGCAATAGCGTTTCTCCTGTGGGATGCTACTTTTAGAAAACATCACAGAGGAGAAACTACTATTGCCTATTTTTAGGAACCCCTCATAACTCGCGGGTTACGGTATGCTTTTCTGGACTTTTTCTTTTCCTGGTTGTAAAATGTAATAATCCAATTCGATTGGTTCAGAATCAACCACAAAATTTAAATTATATTTTTTTTCTCTGGCAGCTTCATGCTCAGGTTTTTTCTGAAAGGCATGCAAGTTTTAAGAGCATTCGCATTTTTTTAAATAGGTAATTATATATATATATATATATATATATATATATATATATATATATATATATATATATTTCCCATTGGGTTCAAGCACATGATTTTTTGTTCCAGTACACATTTTTCTATAATTTAAAATAATTTTCTTCATTTTGAACCTTATTTTAGTTGAATAATAACAACGATGTTAAATGAGCGGTTTCTTCATATATAGACAAATATTTGTCTGATTGTGCGTCACCTCCTAGCGCACAACCTATTTACAAGTCATTGCTGTGGTGATGAAATAAGAATTATTTGCACACTTTATCTATTTTCCCTTGGTCTATTCACGTGATTTTTGTACGATTCCTGTATTGAAATGCTGAAATATTACTATTTTATCAGAAAAACAATTGAAAACTCAAAATATAACTCATTTCTCGTGTTTTCAACGAAATCTTTTTAAACTTTTTTATATCCGGAAGCTTGGCTTCAGAGACACGATAATCCGAAGAATATAAAATTTTGAAAAAGTAAAAATGGGCCTGATATCGAAATAAATAATATAATATTAGTAAATAATAACGCAGTAAGTGACATTTCCTTTAGAGGTTATTTTACTATAAGCGTATGCATCAAAATAGTCTCTATAGCAAATTTCACAAATTTTTTTCTTTGGGCATCAAATAATTTGGGTTGAGTTTTTAATGGTGTTCGGCAAATAACGATCTTTTTTTATATTTATTTAATTGCCTTTAATTTGTGACAAAAACATTCTTCAATATTAACTTTCACATTTAAATCTTCATGTATTGACTGTTTGTGACGACTGAAAAATCCCAAAAAATAAAATTCCCGACAGTTTATAATATTACCGAGATTGGAAATTCCGACAGAATAATTGCCGAATTATAAAATATCCAAACTAGAAAATTACTGAATTTAAACAATTTAAGGAAATGTATGCTTATTTTGTAATTATTAAAACTAAAATAATCAAATATTTTTATCAAAGAAAATATTTTTAATGTTTATTGTGTTTAAAATTATTATTTGAATTTCAAATAACAATGATTGAAGAAAATTTCCATCCAGAAATATATTTTTTTCACTTATTGTTATTTTAAATTCAGAAAATAATTTTGGAAATTTTAAACATTTAAAGTAATTGGCAATTCTCTTTTGGAAATATTCGAATTCGGCATTATTATAAACTGTAGGGAATTTCATTATTCGGGAATTTCCCAATTTGTAAATTTTATTTTTTGGTAATTTTATAATTTGGGAATGTTATTATTCCGCAATTTTCCAATTCGGTAATATTATAAACTGTTCGGTAATTTTCCAACTCTGTAATATTATAAACTGTTCAGGAATTTTATTATGCGGGAATTTTATAATATGGTAATTTTATTATTCGAGAATTTCCCAATTCGGGAATTTCATTATTCGGGAATTTTCCAATTTGGTAACCTTATTATTCAGGAATTTTATAATTTGGGAATTTTATTATTGATTGATTGATTGATTGATTGATCACTTCCATACTTATGATTTTTACTCGGGAAGCTATGAATAAACAAAGAAAGTGGTTCACCCGAAAAAGAGCTACAAATTTGTTAATAATTGTTTTTTGATAGGATGGGTGTTTTTTGTTTTTATTCGTAAAAAACAACATTGGAAAATTAAAAATTCAATTTTTGGACAAACGACACAAATCATGAAGAAAATGAATTAAAAAAATTTGCTCATCGAAAAAAGAGCTATGAATTTTTCATTCATAATTTTTTTGATGGGACGCGTAGTTTTTGTTTTAATCGTAAAAAAATAAAATTAAAGATAACAAAAAATTAAATTTTTTGAAACAGATACAGGAAAGGAAAAAAATGAAAAGACAAAAGATGTTCAACCAAAAAATATCTACAAATTTGTTATAAACTCTTGTGATAAAAATATATTTGAAAAAATTAACTTTTTGAAAAAAGGACACAAGCTACAATAACATTTTATTTAAAAAGTAACATTGAAAATAAACAAATTAAATTCATGGTAAGACGACACAAGTTGCAATAATGAAAATACTTTTGTTTCAACACCAACGCATATTTAGAATTGTAATAATATCAATTTATTGAAATGATAAATTTTGCAGGGTAGCTGAAAATAAAATTTAATGCAAAATAAGAAACAAATATTAAAGTGATCATTAAAAAAAAATTTTTACTTTATTTTTTAATATCTGAATAAGCAGCCCCAGACCGACTTACAGAAGTAAATGTAATATACATTTGATACAATAGTAATTAGATGACATCTTTGCTGTTTTTTCAAAAGATATCCTTTTTAAAGTGACCCAAGTATTATAAGTGTAAAGAAGATTTTTTTATTGGCATTAGGGTCGATAATGTTTATTTGTTTTGTGTTCTACAATAAATTAAAAAGAAAAAGTTATCTATTTTGAAGTAACTTAAAGTTAGATTTTTTATGTTTCGTCCCGGACTGACTCACTGGACTCGTCAGTAAGGTTATGTAAATCAGTCCTACCTTATACATTTTAATTGATATAAATTAATTATAATGTATATTTTTCAAAAAAAAAAAAAAAAAAAAAAAATTTCGTTCACAAGTTTGTAAATTTGATCAATTTCGCAGCCAATAATATAGTGCATTTTAAGCGACGTTGTCTAGTTTACAGACAAATAGTGTGAAAATTATTCTAATTTTAAATTTGAAACGAGTGTTCAAGAAAATGATTAGGATAAAAAAGTTTTTTTTTCATTTGTGCCAGTGTTGTTATATTACATGTGATAACTTAGCGACGTCCAAACTAAGCCTCAATTCGCGCAGTTGTAAGAAGAATAATATCTGGAAGAGAAGGAGAAGGAAGAAAATTACTATGGATAAGTTTAAAATTTCGTTTTTTGTTTCACTAATTAACTCACTAAAATAGTAATAATTTTTGTTTTAATTTAAGTTCTGGCCCCTATCCGTGGCCCGAATAACAGTTTAAAAAAACGTTTGTTGTGTTTTTTGAAAAATCAAATCAAAATTTATATCAATTATATAAAGTTTCAACCCCTATCCAAGGTTGAAATGCACTATATTATTGACTTTAAAATTTATCAAATTTACAAACTTATGAAGGAAATTTTTTTTTTTTTTTTTTAAATATACATTATAATGTATTTAGATCAATTAAAATGTATAAGGTAGGAGTGATTCACATAACCTTACTGACGAGTCCAGTTAGTCAGTCCGGGACGAAACATAAAAAAGCTAACTTCAATTTACTTAAAAATAGATATCTTTTTTTAAAAATTAATTGTCGAACACAAAACAAATAAACATTATCGATCCTCATGCCAACAAAAAAATCTTCTTTACACTGATATAATAGTGTTGAACATAATGCAGAAAAGTTCGCAGATTTTTTTCATAAAATTCATATTTTATTATTTTTTTGTCAAAGATGTATAAAAACTGTATTTCTTTCTTGAGTTATTTCAATAACTTCACGTTTTAAAATTCGAGAAACTCTATTAATAGATTGTCAAATTATACATAGATAACGTTTTCAAGGAAAGTAAACAATGTATATGCTTAGTGTATAGCAAGAAACATTCCATTAGGCAACCATTTTTTTCTCAACTCCTTCCCACCGCATAAATGTAGATAATCATTTTTGACAATAATCAGATAATAACTAGTCTATATATACAGGCAGGAAGTTCAGCACGTTGTCAGTTAAAAAATCAAAAAATTTTTTGAAATCAAATCTCTCTCACAAGCAGAATGAGGCTGTCTGATTTCACTCTGCCCTTTATTTTCCTGATGCGGTTCCATTCTGTTCGTAAGTAAAATATAATATAAAACTAAAGCAATCATATATTAAAATATCGCATACGTAAGGGTCATTCTGAAGGTATTTTTCAATCGGCTGCGCGAACATATCAATGATTTGGCTGGCGATTTTTTCCTAATAGTAGGTGCCCAAAAAACCCCAAAAACAAAGTATTCGATTTTTCGGACCAGAACTTTACATGAAATTTCTGTTTGAAATTTAAATTTTCGGTCATTTTACTTTTCTTTTCAAATTCAGTTGAAAAATTCAGGAGAAAACGCGAGCTTCTAACTCTATTCTTAGACAAATATGTTATAAAAAATAATAGCTTGTTTAAACAATTTATTTAAATATCTAATTTTCAGTCAAACGTAATATTTTATGCATTACAAACAATTTGTACTAAAAGAAACCGCAAAAAAATTATAATTAGCGCTAAAAACTCACAAAATCTAATTTTTCACTCATGGGGTTTTTTTTGGACATATTTAGTATTAACTCAATACATCCAATATTAACTATTCTGGAAAAATGGACAAAAATGTCGCTTTTTCTACTGGAAAATACATTAGCAGGGTCCAAAAAAAGCACACTTGGAATTGTTTTTCCGGAAATAGCCAATTTTGTGAAGAAAAACTAATTTTTCAAGCAAATAAACATAGTTTAAACAATGATTATTCAAAAAACGAATAAACGAACGATAAACAAAGCCTATCGCGACGTTAATTAAGTCGTTCAAACATCCGCCTCCCATACTTTCCCCCCGCTGCCCCCCTACGTTCCTCTTCTACCTTATCTCTCATTTCATCCATCGTTCCCCCTTCCTCGCTTAACTTCTCCCGCCAAAACTTCCCCCTTTTCTCACTTCAACAGCTATCATTACCCTTCTCTCACTTCCTTCCCTGAAAAAGGGCGAGGTGTGGGGATAAAATAAAAAATCATCCCACACGTCAACATGAGGATAACAGTAATTATAATAATAAATTATTATATTATAGGCACGCCCAATGTTTTTTCATTACT
Organism: Andricus curvator; assembly: GCA_932195095.1. NCBI lineage: Eukaryota > Metazoa > Arthropoda > Insecta > Hymenoptera > Cynipidae > Andricus > Andricus curvator. The sequence continues at coordinate 62,447 of CAKNYM010052469.1, forward strand.
TCAAAATACACATTTATTTTTATTATCTAAGAAAAAAAGTATTTGCGAAACTAATTCATGGAACGAATTCCTTTAATTAGAAAGAGCATCTTAATTAAAAATCTTAAGTAAAAACATTTTCTGTTATTCGTACTGGTCTTTATTTTTTAATTGTACAATTTTTATTACTTTTAACATAAATTAATAAAATATTGGAATTCATGCAGCTACCTGAAGGCGTTTTTTCAGACGTACTTTCAAATTCTTGTTCCTTCTTGAACAAAAAAGCCCAACAAATTTAATTCATGATTTTAATTGTGTTGTGTAACTTCAATTTTTTTTCTAATAATTAAGACTTTTAGTATAGATATTTTCAAAGATTTAGCCCTATTTAAGCCCTGCATACTTCCAATTCGAACTTAATTTAGCTTTGGCAAAGCAGATTTCCATTAAGTTACCCCAGCAACCATAAAATATCTAAGATTTATTTGATGGAATCATTTGGTCATCGTTTGGTAATTTTTCGAGACCAAATTTTGTCGTTTGAACAGAAAAACTTAAAAAGGCATTGAGTTTTCAAAATTGAAATGCTAATTTCACGCTGCACAACAAATTAAAATTGTTTTCAAACATATTTTCACCATTCGGTTGCATGTCGTTTGCTCGCGTTTCAAAACTCACTTTTGACATTTGGACGTCGAAATTATGTGAGTTATCGAATAAAAAGGTCATTAGCACTACACTCAAGAGCGGCGCCTTTTCTAGTGGTAGTGACCTTTTTTGGTCAGCCATGTCCTTAAATATAATATGCTGAGTCAGCCATCCTGACAAGAAAATTTTTCGAATAATCAACTTTTTAGAAGACATGCATGATTTCAGCCCTTTTTCATTCCGACGAAGCGGGGCTAAAATTCTACTTTTCAGGAGTAAAAAGTGACTTCATACGCAAATGATAAATCATTATATGTACATCTCTGAGCGCGCATTTTGAGTTAATCGACCCCTCCACCGCAAAAACTGTGGTACCGAAAATTTCCAAAAATTTTGAAAATTTTTGGAGTATTTAAATTTCCGTATATTTTCAAAGTTTCCAAGATTCCTAAGATGTTCGAAATTTCTGAAATGTTCAAAAATTCCGAAATTTATAAAAATTATCAAAATTTCTGAATTTTATGGAATGTTAAAAATTTCAAAAATTATCAACATTTCTGAAATTTCATACATTTCTAAAATTATCAACATTTCTAAATTATAAAAATTTATAATGTTTTCAACATTTTCAAAAATTTTCAGAATTTCTTTAAAATTCTTAAATTTTCGAAAGTTCTGATGTTTTCAAAATTTGTTATTATTCATATTTACCATAGATTTTCAATATTTCAAAACTTCTCAAAATTTTCTTAATTCTTACAAAAATAGGAATAACGTTTCCCCTTGGTTCATAACATTCTTTTTTCGAGAACAATATGACACACATTAGAGTAGTCTACTAGCAGTAGACTGGATTGTTTGTTAATAGTCCAGTTGGAAAGATTCACATTAGTTCACGGGGCTGAAAATTATTTCCTGGGGCAGAAAGGTTTTAGAAAATTTGAACATTCTATAAAATTCAGAAATTTTGATAATTTTTATCATTTTTGAAATATTTAATATTTCATAACATTCACAAATTTTGATAATTTTTATAAATTTCTGAATTTTGGAACATTTTAGAAATTTTGAACATCTTAGAAATCTTGGAAACTTTGAAAATATACGGAAATTTAAATGGGTCCATATCATCTCACATGCGGCAAGTCTCTCTGCGGCAAGTCACACCTGCGGCATGTCACACCTGCGGCATGTCACACCTGCGGCATGTCACAACTGCGGCATCTCTACCCAGCGGCTTCTCTCCCGCGCGGCATTTCTCACAGTGAAATTGACATTTTTGCGGCATCTCTCGCCAGTGGTAAGCCTCCCTGTGGCATCTCTCCCCTCAACAATTTTTTTTAAGTCCAGATGAAAATGGCAAAACTGCGGCAAGTCTCCCAGGACTTATTGTCTCCCCGGCAGCATCTCTCATCCGGGAAAAATGTTCAAGTCTACATCAAAGTGGCAAAATTGCGGCAAGTCTCACAGGACTAATTGTCACATTTGCGGCAAGTGTCCCAGGATAGATTGTCACATCTGCGGCATCTCTCACCAGCGGCATCTCTCCCCCAAGAACACTCTCTGAGTCGTTCTAAAGTTGGCAAAAGTGCGGCAAGTCTCTCCAGCGGCATCTCTCCAACCATCTCTTCAACCCAAAAAGACGAATTTTCAAGAAAACAGTTGAATTTCCAACCAAAAAGGATGACTTTTTAACAGAATTGTAGAATTTTCAACTAAATAATGAAATTTATAACTGAAAAGATAATCTTTAGGATTAAACAACTGCAAAAAAAGTAAATATAAATACAAGGAAAATAAATTACTGGGATTGAGGAACGTTTTTGTAATAATACATTATCACAGATAAAAAAAAAGGGTCTAAAAATGATTTTGTTTTGTAGTAGTAAACATTTATAAGTACATAAACGTTTCTTAGTCCCTTTGTTTATTTTTTCAAACTTTCATCTCGATATCTCATTTTGAGTGAAATTGGTATGATCCTGATACTGAGCGCTGATCGGGAGGGGGAGCAACAGGGACCAAATAAACACTTTCTAAACTAACGCTTTAAAAAAAAAGAAAAGTTTATCCCAGTCGGCCTGGGCGCAAATATCAAAATATCGTCCCATCGCGTTTGGGAGGAGGGCGCAAAATTATCAAGTAGCACTGGGCGCAAAAAAGACTAGTTACGGCTCTGCACATGCCCTCAAGAGTTGTTTGCTCTGGGCTGTTTTGGAACAAATTGTGACACTTTGCCCCACTGTGTGGGGTGTGCGTGACGGTGGATGTTATATAAATAACGCTCGTGCTTGTTGATTTTTATACAAAAATTCTACATGAATTGGTTCTTTTTGGCGAGGGAAATAGTACAGAAATGTAATTTCTGTTATAAAATACGTTTCCTAAAGAGTAATGATGAAAGGACAGTTTTGGTGGAAACAGGTGGAGAAGTCTTTGACAAACATTAAGTATTTACAACGGCACTGTATTCACTGTCGGAAATGTGTTGAGTCATTTTTCTTCGTTACATTACACATTCCAGAATTATTATATTGTATACTTTTTATTCAACACTTCTCACATTGTTGAAAGAAACCGGCATTTGAGCGATAAAAATGTTTACTGATAATATGAGTTTCACCTATGTAGAAAATTATCGGGACAGACTTGCGGCCAGTTAGGGCATTGTCTAGATCCTCTAATCAAGACGGTCTTTTCAAACCCTAATCGGGTGCTGGATAACCCATCAAGATCAAACAATTTTCAAAGTGTCTGATTCAAGTATTGTTTTTGTAGATTTCCAAAAAGAGCCAGGGGGTTTAAAAGTATCAAAAATAAAAAATGAGTTGTAAAAAGAAAGATATTCTTTCCTCATCATCTAGACCGTCTTGTCGGCCCTAATCGGGTGCTAGCTAGCCCAACAGGACCAACGAAATTTCTAACTTTTGCATCCAAATATTTTTATGCACATTTCCCAAAATATCCAAGGTGTTTGACAGTATCCAAAATGAAAAATGTACATTAAAAGCAAAGAATTTTTTTCTCAACATCAAGATGGTCTTTGAAATAAGTTCTAACGTCAACTATATAAAATAAATTTTCACAAGATCGACTTACTAGCGCTAGATTAGCTTATCCAGACTAAAATTTTAACCCTACAAAAACGTTTCACTTCTACTCAGCGCCATAATAGACCGCTTTAACAGCACAACATCAGCGGTCAGGACGGTCTATCCTCGACGTGAATGGTTCCCCGATAATTTGCTACATGGGCACCTTAAAAAAATGCAAACATTAGAATCACGTTTTAAACATAATTTATAGGACATTTAATTCAAAGCCCAACACCATATCCCACCCTGCCCTAGTTATTATACAACCTTTTTGTTACAAATGTTACAAAAATATCCGAGCTTGAAATTAAACAATTGAATATGACACGGGACACCAACAATTTTCGGCCTGGCTATTTTCTTTTATTTCGACAAAGTTATTCAGAGTTTAACCTTTGGCTTCGACGAGAGAGTGCAATAATTCATCCAATTGTATTACATTTTCGAGAGATTCTGTTTTTTTTACGGAACAATAATTTCCAAGTGCGAATGGCACCATTCAATCTTTATGATTTTTCAAACCACCCTAATCTTTATTTGTTAATAAAATATCTATATTTGTTCTTACAGAATCGAGTCCAATGTTACAACGGATCAAGGAAACATTCGCATCTGGTAATTCAACCACTTACATACAATCCAAAACAGATACTAGAGAATTGAGCCTAAAAGCCTAGGGACTTTAACTAATTGCCTTTTTCAATAGCTTTTTTTACTAATTTTTTTTTCGTATTGAAGTAAATGCTACAAAATTACTAATAATACCAGTATACTGTGAAAAAAACTTTTTTTTGAATTTATAATTGAAAAAGAAAAATGAGTACACACTTCAAACTCCTACATCTGTATCGCCCATTCCGCCAAATTGATGTGACGTAGCACGCCTTCAAAAGCTTGTAAATAAGCCGGGTGATTCACGTCTTTTCATAACAATGGAACGAAAACAGCGCCACTATGTATTAATATTTTGTGCCTAAATGTAAGAACACCTTTGTCAGAAATCCAGGAAATATAATTTATATCTATACCCAGAGGTGAGGAACGAAAACAATGGTACAAAATTGTTCAGGGTGACATGTGCCCTACAACATCTTTTACGTTGTTGATAAGTAAATATTTTTATTTTTAATAGAAAAAAAAATATATATATATATTTGGATAACATAAAACTCGTAATTGACTATATATATATATATATATATATATTAAAAAAAAAGGTTAAAGAACCACCGCAGGGTTCCACCAAACCCAAATGACATCTAAAAAATGACACTGGCTACCAGTAGAACAGCGGTAAATCACACTTATGGTCACGTCTCACAACCTTGAGATAGGTAGTCACAGGGCACGATGAAATCACAACGAAAGGCCGTCGAAGCCCTCGTGCGTGTTGAGGACACGGAGCGACCAAAGGATGACAGCTTTCTGCATCCATCTCGCAAGTGCCTTGTTATGCTTTTGTCACGCGGGTATGGCTTTAAGGTTACGAACCAGTGATAGTTTCGAACCTCTGATAGCACCTATCACAAGGCCAATTACTTGTACCGAATATTTTGGGTACAGTCACTGCAAAGCTCTCTTAAGGTCTTCATACGTCTCCTGCTTTTTTTTCTCTTTGGCAGTGATATTTTATTCGGACGGAGCCGAGAATTCGATCACGAATATAGTTCGATTCACGAAGTCTTAAAGAACGATGTCAGGCCTCGAGTTCGCAACGGAGACTGCTGTGCGAAAATCGTAGTTCCAGAAAAATTGGCACTTCTCGTTTTGGACAAGTGACTCTATCTCTCTTGCAGCGTTCGGCAGGGCAGGGTCGCGACCAACACCGTAAGAGCGACAAAGATGGTAATAAAGCACTCCGAGGACCGCATTATGTCTGAAGATATATGTTGTTCCTGCGTGGGACGGACATCCCGATAGTATGTGTTCTAGGTACTCAGCGTGTGCATGACACGCTCTGCACCTATCACTGGAACCTTCTTAACATAAAATGCGGTCACGGTATGCTAAGGTGGAAATTACACCGTCCTAGCATGCAAAAATAAAACTCTCTGTACCTTAAGTCAGCCCTGATGATCTGAAGAAAGCAAAAGTTTTCTACTTCGACAAGGACTGTTTTTCTACATTTCTATGAAATGTCGCTTCCTCATATTCGTGTGCAGCTTGATCAAGCCGAAGTTGGAGAAGCGCCCCACGTACATATTCATTTTTCCGGACGTAGTCGGCTGGATTTCGCAATGACTGATGCGGAACGTGCCAAAACTCTGAGAGTTTCGGGCATCATAGAGTGTGCATACGCGCCATAAAGCCTCGGTGAACAGGAATAATGCTGGCATCGTAGCAGTCTAGCAAGTCATTCCTGAGTTGATCTGTTAACTCAATGTGGGCGTTTCGCCGGTTCGTCTTCGTGTTTTCATCTAAGTTATTGTCAGCACCCCGAACTCTAGGCTGATCCGCATTGTTTGCCGATCCATTGTCGGGTGCTCTGCGCTTTCGATCGTTTTGAACCGCATCTACCTCGGAGTGGTAATTTCTGAATGCCACAAACTAGGTGAAGCGCTTTTAAGTGCACTGAACTAGGGCTATTAGGCCAATAATTGGCAAATAGAGTCAGTTCATTGCTATCGATTCGGTATCTCGGCCGATATTTAGATATGTTGAGCCATCTTTAGGCCGGTAGGTAATTCGCATCATGGTTTGAATGTTTGACCGACATTTCTAGCCCTTAGTATCCAGAATTGGGTAATTTTGTAAGTGAAACTTATAAGGGCGCGGTACGGCATTTTTGCACGAGCAACGAATCCATAAGAATCGTCACGCAGCGCTCCAGCGTCACGTTACCTGTCACGCTCCATCAACGTAGTGGGTTGAGCGCGCGTATTCATGCAATTCAAGGAATTCGTGAAATTCAAGAAATTTGTTGAATTCAAGGAATTCATGGAATTCGAGAAATTTGTGAAATTCAGGGAATTCGTGGGATTCGCGGAATACGTGGAATTCAAGGAATTCGTGGCATTCAAGGAATTCGTGGAATTTATGGAATTCAAGGAATTTATGAAATTAAAGGAATTTATGAAATTCAAGGAATTCATGAAATTCACGAAATTCAAGGAATTAATGGAATTCATGGAATATCAAGTTCACTTTTCAATTATAGATAAAATTTGTAATTTACCGCTTCGTTAAATCATTTTGCCTGAAACGAGATCCACGGGTTTCTTTTTCGTTTTCATTTGTGTACAGGACATCCGTGACTGTACCTGACATTTGAAATTTAAAAATTTTGGTGAAATTTTCAAACATTCGTTGCTATGAAAACAATTAAAAACTTTTTTCCTGCATGTTCATGTCAAATAAAAAAATTACAAACAGTTAACATTGATTAAAATTGTGAGGTTATCAGAAAGTAAAACAATTGTAAAATACTCGAGATCTTCACAATAAAATAAATTCAGATGCAACATAAATGCCACGATATCGTGAAATTCAAAACTTAGAAGATTACACTAGGAAATCTCGATTAGGAATCGCTAATGATTTGGCGGAAGGGTCTTCAGTTAATTCGGATAATACCACCTCTGATTTTGTAAGGAAATTTACTTTCTAACTGATGCTTTTATGCCTATGCGGCATTCGGGTTCAATTTCAAGCTTATAGAGGGCAGTTTTGCACATGACGCCTACAGTGGTTCCAGCATCTCGTCTAGTCTCTCCAGGTTCTCCAGGTTCTCTCCGCGTTGTGATTCAAAACGGTTTCGCGTGAGAGAGGACGCCTGTTCGACGCCATAGTGGGTCGAGAATATTCGTAACATGCTCTGATAATTGTGCTTGAACTCGCTGCTTTAAATCCAAAATAATGGCAAACAATAATCAAACCGGTGAAAATGTAGTGCAAGAAAATGGTGCTGGCAATAGAAATGATGTCCGTGTGCCAGACCTAGACGAGGTAGCGCAACATCTGGAAAATACCTTCCTACCGTTGGTAGTGGATGTGCCTCAAGGGCCTAGGGTTTCTCCGCCGGATCAGTTTAATTTTAAAAATCCGGCAGCATGGCTTGCAGGGTCGAAAAGGTTTACCCGCTACGCATCGGTGATTGGACTAGGCAATCAATCAGAAGCAGAAAAGATTGATGCATTGGGAAAAAATCGAGGAGATTTTTTCCCAGGACTACTTTATACCGCAAAGGAATATAACGTTTAAGCGGTTTAGGTTCATTTCGCGGGTGCAGGAGCAAGACGATTCGGCGGATGCCTTTATAACCAACGTACATGAACGAGAAATGCAACGGGTTAAAAATGTAAGGTGAAATGTCATTTCAGTAGAGCGTGTAAATTTAAAAGTATCCGCGTGATCGAAAATGAGAAAAATTTAAGTTGCTATGATATGTTTGTAGGGCTCGCGAGCAGAAATGAAGATAAAAGCATAAGGAAAATTTACGTGATAGAAATAAATAAAGAAATCGATTTTCTGGCTGACAGGTGCACGCTGCACATGCTTACAAATCGAGCTTATACAATCGCACGCAGAACTTAAAGTGATGAAAACTGGGAAGATTATAAAAGGGCCGGATTCAAGGAAACTCGAAGTGATCGGTGGGGTAAATATAACCTTAAAATATCGAGGAAAAAAGTGTTCTTGTATCGGATATGTAATCAAGGGTTTCGGAAAACCACTTCTAGGTCGCGATGAAAGTGAAGAACTCGAAATCGTCAAAATAATAAAAGATGATTTCGCGATTGAAACCAAAAATCGGGACAACCAAGATTTGACAAAAGTTCGCGTGTTTGAAAAATTTCCTAACCTAGGCAGAGAATTGGGAAAGTTTCCAGAAGCATTCACTATAAATAAAGCCAGATGCTAAACCTTTCGTACGATCGGTACCGCGTTCCGTCGCTCTAGCTATTGGACCAAAACTTCAAATCGAATTGGAGAGAAAGAATTTCTCGCCGGTATTATCCAATTCCTAAAGTGGAAATTACTTTAGCTCGTTTGAAGGGCGCGAAAATATTCTCAAAAATAAATTTGACAAAATGAATTTACCAAGTAAAGTTAGACGAACCGAGCCAACTCTTGACAAACTTCATCACTTCTTTCGGCCGATTCAAACTTAAATGTTCACCTTTTGGGATATCATGTGCATCTGAGTATTTCCTAACTCACTTTGCCAGAATCCTTGAAGGTATAGAAAATATAGTGCTTCATGTCGATGATGTTCTCGTATTCGAGAGTCTATTCGAGAGTATTCGGGGTCGACGCTCATCCTGAAAGGGTTAAAGCGATCGTAGAATTTCCGGAACCAAATAACAAAGGAGCAGTGATGCAATTTTTAGGCGTAATTAACTTTGCCGCCAGATATATCGAAAATCGATCTGAAATACTGGAGCCTCTCTATTGTCTCCTAAGAAACAATGTCTTATTTGTATGGTATGCAAACCAGCAACAAGCCCTTAGTCTTGCAAAATCCGCTTTAACGGAAGCGCCAACCCTTACTTATTTCGATCCAACTAAAAAAATGGTTGCCAGTGCGGATGCAAGCTTGTACGGCGTAGGAGGATGTTAAGTTCAAGTGAACCCAGATGAATCTCATGAAATCGTGGCTTTTTCTTCAAACACTCTGACTGAGACAGAACGGCGATACGCTCAAATCGAACGTAAAGCGCCAGCTCTTACTTGGACGGCAGGCAAATTCGAAGAGTATATTTTAGGTTTAAAAATTTTTCTTGAAACAGACCATAAGCCGCTTGTACAAATACTACAAACTGAGCATTTGATAAATTATCTCATTGACTTTAGCGATTAGGAATTAGGCTACTGCAATATCACTACCAGGTACAATATGTGCAAGAAAAAACGCTAGTTGTAGCGGACTGTTTAGCTCGAAGTCCTTTACCCGAAAAAGGCTTAGACAAACTCAGCAAAGAAATGGCATCAATATCGTGCCGATGTAAACGTGTTCGAAGATCTTTTACTACGTGGAACAAGAGTAATCATTCCAGCGCATGCCCTAATCTTATATAGGAACGTACAAATCATAAAGAAAGCTTTCAATATAATAATTTGCCAACCCGACCATGGCAAAAATTAGGTGCAGATCTCTTTGAACATTCAAGTTGGTATTTGATGATAGTATTCTATCTTTCGCGTTTCATAGAAATTGAGAAAATTGGAAAACTAGATATCGCAGTTATAATCGAGAAGATAATAGAAATTCGATGTATAATATAACGAACAACGAATTCTTTGAATTCGATGAATTCCTTATATTTCATGATTTCCGTGAATTATATGAATTTCGTGAACCCAAAGAATTTCATAAATTCCCTGAATTCCACGAATTCCTTGAATTTCATGAATACGCATGCTCAGCCCACTCTTCCTGGAGCGTGACTTGTAACGTGACGCTTGAGCCTTGCGTAATGCGTAACGTGACGCTCAAGTGCTGCGTGACGATTCTTATGGATTCGTTGCTCGTGCAAAAATACCGTACCGCTTCATAATAAGCTTCACTTCAAAAATGGCCCAATTTGGGATATTATGGGCTAGAAATATCGATCAGAAATTCGTACTATTTCGCGTATTTCCTATTGGCACAATTATGGGCAAACATTGCCAAATATCGGCTACGGGCAACTTTTGCACAGATTTGGGCCAACAGACGGTCCAAACTTGGTAGCATATGTTGGAACAATGGTCGGCAAACAAAGTCGGTCCATAGTTATCATTTCGGTATCTCGACCGACCTTTGAAAAAGTCGGCCTGAAATCAGGCTGATGAAAATTTACACCTAGAGTAAAATCGTTGGCTTACCTTATAGGACAGAAGGAGCTAAGTTTTTTTTTCTTACCAATAAGGAAGACGCCCAATTTTCAACTACAAAACAACAAACAACAACATTTTTCGAAACAATCGCTTTGAGCCCGCGAGTAAAATTGCCTTTAGATTATGTGGGTTGAATATTACATTAAATAATGCATCCTCGTAGACGTATTTTGGATCTGGCAAAAATGCTAGTAGTTTTAACGGCATTGAGGAGCGAGGCTGACCAACAATGGTGATCGCCGACTTATATTCGACGCAGACACGCTTGGGCATTTGTAGTCATATTTCGGGAACCCATTAAGATTTTTTAGGTTTTGTTGGCTTCAATTAACGATAATATTTTAAAGAATATGTGGTATAAATTTTGGATTTTTGCTACTATCTTCCTAGGTCATGCCATGAGTTGGAGTCAAGGTATAAAATTCGAGAAATACTTGATGCTTTTATCAGTGTAGGTATTCGAAATTCATCCATTTCTATTTGTTTTTACAGGATTTAGTCCGGGCGGTAACCCACTTCTGGAACCGCTCTTGGCCTCTTCCTCACACTCGGTCCAACGAAACCAAGGTTCTAGGATCCAATTACCATTACCTCAGTTTGGTAAGTGTCTTTTTTATAAGTAACTCGTTACAGTTACGTTACGCAGCAAAAAAATTGGTCTCTTTACAGTTCGGTTACTTGGTGAAGTAACTTCAAGTTCTCTGAAAGTTACTACTAATGTTGCCCTCACCCCCTTAATTTTCGAAATTTAGGAAAAATGGGCATGTCTAAAATAAAATGTACCAACGCTTCATTTGAAAATGTGAACACCAATACGTTTGAATATAATAAACACAAAAGCCTTATAATGGTCTCTACTTTAGATCTTTAACAATTCACTATTATAATCTTGCAACAATTTTTATCATGTCAATGTGACACTTTATTAGTATATGTCCGTTTAAAATTTCATAAAAGTCTCTTCAACATGAAGTTGTTTGATTGCATGGAAATACTTTATCGTAGATTTTCAAGTCATTACTTTAATTAATAATTGGATTAAAAGGAACCAATTTAAAAAGCTTGATGCAAAATTACAGTTTCATGTGCAAAATTCTGATATAGTTTAATTTTTGAAGCTTTTGAAATAAACTGTAAATACTTTGAAAAACCTTCAAGCTGAAGAATTCACTATACTCTCTCCCTTCTACGGGTTCGAGAGTTTTCGAAAAAACCGTTACAACCTTACGTCATCTCCACGAATCGGCTATTTTCACTTCAACCATCAGCTAACTTAACTTCGTTGAGTGCTGAGGGGAAAACAATAGACCAAATGCAGGGGATTCGGTCCATTTTTGTCCTATTTTGCTAATATCTTTGTTAAAACTAATTTTTTCTATACAAGTGTATTTCAAAAATAGGTTTCATTTTTAAGAACTATTTAATGAAATAATGAAATGATTATAATTCTTATTTATTACAAAGTTATTACAGAAATAAAATTTTGTCCCATGCATTTGGTTCATTGTTTTCCCCTCAGCACTCAACGAAGTGAAGTTAGCTGGTGGCTGAAGCGAAAATACCTAATTTAAACCTAATTTAACGTATATTAATACACCTATCCCTAATTACGATGAGAGGAAACAGCAGCCCTATCCCTGCTCTACTTCTCTCTTCCGCATCCTCTTACTGTATAATATAATCTGTATTGAAACTAAAAACATATAAACTCCTCATCACATTAATTCTTGCAACATGAACCATAACTCATAAATCATCAATTCAAAATCCTAAACTCAACTCAACTTATTGCCTCTACTTCATTTCACTTTTTTTTATTAACTTTACTCTAACAAAAACAAAAACTCTCTCTTGCTCACTCATTCTGACTATAATATAATTTGTACCAAACTAAAGCGAAAGTCACGTAGACTCCTTATTACATTAACCTTCTTACACTCCATGCCACTCTCTTTCCTCCTATACCCCCTCATCACGCTCACAATACACATTGGTCCACTTTTCACTTTTTCTCCCTTCACTTCTCTGCTTCCGCTATCCCTCCTCTTTCTACTTTGGTCCTCTTCTTTTTCCTGCAGCCGAATCACCTCCATTCTTTCCTCCCCCTCATTCCATTTCCAATAGGGTCTCGATGACTTTCGCTTTCATGTATTTTAACTTCACTTCTACACCTATACCTTCCATTCTTTCCTTCTCTCTTCTGAGCCAATCTTCTATCAATTCCTGTCTTTCACTTCAATCTTCATCCATCCAAATCCCTGAGTTCCTCAGCTGGCCCCTTGCTTCTAATATTTCTACCTTGTTCTCCACTGTTTGTAATTTCAGCATCAGCCCTCCATCAATTTTCTGCGATTGATCCACTTACCACCAGCTGTGTATGTGCCGCTAAGCTCCTCACTACACTCACCTCCACACAATCCTCTCGACTATCCCACAGTACTCTCAAGTCTCAAGTCCGCCTGACAGCTGACAGCTTTCATCTTTATTTCTTTTCTTGTCGCTGACATCTATCTCTTCTTCTCCCACTCCACTTTGATCATCTTCCACCAAGCCTCCATTTCCTTCTTCTTTTTTCCTTCCTTACTCATCACGGTGTTGCGAAGACGCTGTTGTCTCTCCACACTCGTTCTTTCTATTCCCGCTAGCTGAGACTTCTCCCTTGAATCACTCCTTCTGCTGCCTCTGTTTTTCCACTACTGTAGTCAAACAACCGCCTCATCCTAGTTGACGCTCTCGCTACGCGCGTTTCTAGCGCTTCTTCTGCTTGTCACTTCCGGTTCGTCCCCTAACCTAAAACTCACACGTGTCGGTTTTCAATTTTGCATTTTACACATTCTTCACTCTATCCACTTACAATTCCACTTTTAGCCTTTTAGAACCACTTTCTCTCCTTTTTTCCACCTCTCGACATGCCTCTTTCTCTCATTACCTTCTCTTTCACGCCAACATGCCGCATCAAGCTCACACACGTCTATTTTCCTGCATTCTCGAATCGGAAGTCCTGAAAAACCTTATCGAAACTTGAATAGAAATTTCTTTTATTGGTATCAACTGAGTTATAAATCATCCAAGATTAATATAAAAACAAATTCCTCTTATTGAAAAATCGTCTTTTCGGAAGATAATTAATATTCCGGTTAAAAATTTACCCGTTTATTTGAAAAACCATTTATATCGTTGAAAATTTAACTATTTTTTTAAATTAGTATATATTTTGCTCCAAAACATATCTTTTAGTTTAAAATGTATTCTTTAGTTGAAAATTCAACTAAGTGGTTGGGAATTTCTGTATTTGTTTGAAAATTCATCTTTTTGGCAAAAAATTAATCATTTAGTGAAAATTTATTTTTTCCATTTTTGTTTAAAAATCCATTTTTTTAGTTGAAAATTCGTTATTTTGGTAGAAAATGATTCTTCTTCTCTTAAAATCCATATTTTGGGTTCAAATTTAATTTTTACGGTTGGAACTTAAACCATTCTCTTGAAACTATCTTTCTCTTCAGTGACAAATTATCTTTCACACTGAAAATGAAACTATACCATTTTTAGTTAGAAATTTATCTTTTTAGTTAAACCATCGTTTTTTCTTGGTTGAAATTTAAGTTTTTTTAGGTGACAATTTTACTATATCATTTTTTGTTATTAATTTATATTTTTTGGCTGCATCTAGTCGTCCTGCAAAAATGGGGGAGTTGGAAAAGGGGATGGACTAGTCCTCCCGAATTTCGGGACCACGAGACACTTTGATATTGTTTAGAAAATTCGTCTTTCTTTTGTTGAAAATTAACTAATTTGTATGCACATGTAACCATGTTATTTTTGGTGTGTGAAAACTAACCTTTCTTAATTAAAAATTTAACTATTCAGTTAAAAAGTAGACAAAATTATAAAAAAAACAACTTTGAAACCTTCTGCCGACAGAAAAAAATGTTATATTTGTGTAATTCAGAACTATGAAGAAAAACTGAGCAGTAATTAAAATTAAAAGTGATTCTGTACCAAAGAAATACATTTTCAACTCAACTGATTTATCGTCAGCAACAAAAATGAATTTTCAACGAAATAATTACATTTTCAACTAAACAAGATAAATTCTCAACTAAAAATGAGAATTAATTTTCTACAAAAAAGAAACGAATTTTCAATAAAGTAGTGACGTTTATGACTATTGGTTATATTCAAAAATATCAAGTTTCAACCAAAAGTGTAATATTTAAATTTTTGAATAAAAAAATAAATTTTCAAACGAAAAGGGGAATTTTTAACGCCGAAGATTAATTTTTGATCAAAGAAGATGATTCTTTAATAAAAAACATGAACTCTTCAATCAAGTAGTTCAATTTTCAACTAAAAATGATAAAGTTTTAACTAAGAGTGTAATACTTTTATTCATAGTTGAAAACATTAATTTTCACCAGAAAAATACATTTTCAACATAATAGTGCCGGACACTTGTAATATTTTTTAAATTATAAAATAAAATAACGAATTAAAAATGAATGGACTTTGTGTGAATAACTAATTGACCCTTGATAACAGTTATTATCATTATTTTATCGTTAGTACTTTTAAAAGCTGGCGCCAGCAATATAGGGCTATCTAGTAACTGTTAGGATTACCTTTATTGGAGATTTCTATTTTTTGCTTAATTATTTTTGAATCTGGTAAAACTCTTTTCTATATTAATAATAAGGTTGAGGATGTTCTAAATTTCCTAAACGTGTCATATTAACCAACTTGTGTCTTCTGCGGAGCCAAGCGATGCTAGTACTGGAGACTTTTTATTCGATAACTCGCAAAACTTTGACGTCCAAACGTCAAAAATGACTTTTCGAAAGCGACCAAACGATTCTTTTATTTAAAACTGGGATATTTTTTATGGTTGTACTAACTTCACGGGCATGAAAACTTAGTGGCATCCCAGAAGACTCTAAGCTCGTCGACGTAAGAGCTATACGAGACCTTGATGCTTGACACACCTATACATACCTGGCGTGCAGCAGAGCCGCATTCAGAACATGACAGGTGAAAGGTTATCTATAAATAATGTTCTATAAAGCAGATACAAACCTCTTATTTGACGGATTTGGTCCTATAAACTGTTGGCGAAGAACAAAATATCTGACACATACATGCTTGCCGTCCCGGCAGTACTGTATTGATTTGGAGTGGTTTCATTGGACGATGGACGAGCTCAGATCCTTTGATATTGGATCACGAAAGGTTATGCATGTGAAAAAAGCATGCACCTCAAGTCTTTTGCTCCGCGACTGTACATCTGACACCGTCAAGGTGGTCACGGAATACTGAATCATGAATGTCTTCACAGAGGGATTATTCTGGGTACAGTATATATATTCGCAAATGGACGATACACTCTTCTAGAAATGGTCAGGAAGCACGAAGAAATGCGCAACGGAGCGTTTCTGTACAAAGCAGCGAAGGAGGATGCTGAAATACTTGGCCTTGACTTCAATATCAAGGGTAAGCAAAATTCATCAAACATTATCCATTTCGAGTAATCACTCCTGAAGGCTCGGATCAAGAAAGCATACAAGAAAAACTTCCTCGACAAGAGGATGCACTGCATCTTCCAAAGAAATGTGAAGAATCAGTCTATGTCATATGAGCCAAGGTTGGCTTTTCTCAAATCACCTTGATTGAAGTCGGCGATGGAGGGCTTCGTTTTGGCGCGTCAAGACGCTGTCATTTCCACTTTAGCATGTCGTCGCCACATTTTGAGCCAAGACATTTTTGATGATAGATACGGAGCGTGTCATGCACACGGTGGCATACTGCCATAAAGCCTCGTGAACAGGGATAATGCTGGCATCGTAGCAGTCAAGCAAGTCATCCTTGAGTTGATCCGTCCACTCAATGTGGGCGTTTCGCCGGTTCTTGCCGTGTTTCCATCTTAATTATTTTCAGCAGTACTCTAAACTCTTGGGTGATTGGCACATTTGGCCGACCCATTGTCGGGTGCTCTGCGCGTTCGATCGTTTTGAACCGCATCTACAACTTTTTGGTGGCTTCACGGTGTCATTTTTGTTCCCACGAGCAGCTAGGGAAAGAGCTCGTCCGGCCCTATAGAGCCCTGCATGCAAGAATAAGGCTGCATACTTTGGGAGGTGGCCCGGTATCCCAGAGTCACCGTTCGAGACACATCAACCAGGTGCCATTCAGCTTTCGGCACGGTTGTTAGGCCTCCACTTGGGGGTTAATTCCTTCGGGACCATCCCTGGACAATTGTCTGCGACTGTTCATTGATTATTATTGTAACCAAATTTAGCAGAGACCCTTGGTACAGGGACCCTCTATCCGCAACTCGAGGACGCGTTCGATGGCTTTGTAATCGGCCCTTCGGTTTGATTCCAGAGGAATGGAAACCGATATCTATAT
>CAKNYM010052469.1:79489-91904 GCA_932195095.1 Andricus curvator
ATATATATATATATATATATATATATATTCGGTATTCGGTATTCGGTATTCGGTCTTGATTCCTTGGGAATTGAACCGAAGGGCTTATGACAAAGCCATCGAACGCGTCCTCGGGTTGCGGATAGAGGGTCCCTGTACCGAGGGTTTCTGCTGAATATGGTTACAGTAACTAATAAGCAGTCACGTACAATTGTCCAGGGATGGTCCCGAAGGAATAACTCCTAAGGGAAGGCGTCACAACCGTGCTGAAAGCTGAATGGCACCTGGGTGAGGTGTCTCAAACGGTGATCCAGGGACACCGGGCAACTTCTCAGAGTATCAGCCTTATCCTTGCACGCGGGGCTCTACAAGGATGGACTAACCCTTTTCCCTAGCTGCTCGTGGGAACAACAATGACAACACCAAACATAGTTGTAGGAAGTGCATTTCAAAACAATCGAACGCGCAGGGCTCCCGCCAATGGGTCGGACAACAATGCCGACTACCCTAGAGTTGGGGGAGCCAATCAAGACGGAGTCAATGCGATTGACCGGCAGAATCGCATTGCTTTTAGGTGGACGGATCGACTCAGGGATGACCTGCTGGAATGCTATGATACCAGTATGGCCCCTGAACGAAAAGGTTACATGGCGCGACTGCATGCTCTGTGGTGCGAGAAACACCCAGAGTTCTCGGATTTTTAGCAAAAACGTCTGCGAAACCGTGCCGAGGACCTCCGGAAAAGGGGTTATATAAGCGGAGCGCCTACACAACCGCAGGCAAAATCAGCCGGCAACACGGAAAGAGAGGCGACACTGAGACCAACCTCGAACAGGCATCCAATAGAGGAAGAACGATGCTTCAAGATCCGGAGAAACATCAATGATAGACTTATCATCTGTCTGTTGGAAAGTCTAAAGGTTCATCGACACATCGTGATGTGCATCGAGAGATTAATGCCGCTTTGGAAAACCAGATTTACTATCTTATCTGGAAAACATCGTGTGATCACTAACAGTATCACCTTCAGGAAGGTGCGTTTCAGGGCGACACCATGAGCCCTCTCCTCTTTTGCCTCACATTATTGCCACTATCTCTCGCACTTCGCCATTCCGAAGGGTATCTCTGTGGCAAACCTGGAAACCGAAAGCATAAGGTCACTCATGTATTTTCCATAGATGATCTTAAGATCTATGCTAGGATTCAAGAGTAACTACATCTAGCTCTGAAAATTGTCAAAGAGTACACTCAAGAGATTGGAATGGAATTCGGGTTAGAGAAATGCGCCAAGGTTGATTTGAAGAAAGAAAAACTTAATGGCATCCCTGAAGATCCTGAGCTCGTTGACAGAAGCGCTATACGACACCTTTGCGCTGGAGAGACCTATACATACCTGGACGTGCCACAGAGCCGCATTCAGGACGTGACATCTATAAAGGATACTCTCCGATGCAGATACAAACGTCTCATCCGGCAGATTTGGTCTTCCGAACTGTCGGCGAGAAACAAAGTATCTGCAACAAACATGCTTGCCATCCCGGTAGTACTCTATTCATTTGGAGTGGTTCCATGGACGAACGACGAGCTCAGATCCCTTGATATCGGGACGCGAAAGGTTTAGCACATGAACAATAGCATGCACCTTAAGTCTTCTGCTCCGCGACTTTACATCTCACGCCGCCTAGGTGGTCGCGGAATACTGAATCTTGAATGTCTTCACAATAGAATTATTCTGGGTACAACACATATAGTTGCAAATGGACAAGACCCTCTTCTTAAAACGGTCAGGAAACACGAAGAAGTGGGCAAAGGGTCATTTCTGTATAAAGCAGCGGAGGAGGCTGCTGAAACACTCGGCCTTGACTTCAATATTAGGGGTGAGCAAACTGCATCAAATCTTATCCATCTTGAATACTCACTCCTGAATGCCCGGATTAAGAAAGCACAGGGGAAAAACTTCCACGAACAGCTTCTCGACAAGAGGATGTACGGCATCTTCCACAGAAATGTGGAAGATCAGTCGATGTCGTATGAGCTAACGTTTGCTTTCCTTAGATCACCCGGATTGAAGTCGGGCACGGAGGGCTTCATTTTGGCATGTCAAGACGGTGTCATTTCCACTCTAGCATACCGTCGCCACATTTTAAGCCAAAAAATTCCCGATCATAGCTGCAGAGCGTGTCATGCACACCCCGAGCATCTAGGACACATACTATCTAGTTTTCCAACTCATGCGGGAACGACCTACATCCAAAGGCACAATGCGGCACTAAGAGTGCTTTATTACCATCTCTGTCACTCTTATGGCATTAGCCCAAATACCTCTCCGCTAAACGCTCCTAGAGACAAGAAGCACCAGCTGACAAAAACGTCACAGCCAAGGAGAAAGAAAAGAAAGAGAGGTATAAAGACCTTATAAGGAAGTTGCGACGGTTATACCCGGAATATTCAGTTAAGCCAATCGTCTTGATCATCGGCGCTCTTGGTGGTGCCAAGGTTTCACTGGTTAATAGCCTGATAAGCATCCCTGCGTGTCAACAAAATGCTGAGACACTTGCGGGGAAAATGCAGAAGGCGGTCGTCCTTGGGTCGCTCCGTGTCCTCAGGGTGCACGAGACCTTATGACAAACTTTTAAATATATATATATATACATATACATATACATATATGGGATGCCGGGATGTATGCGATCTATAATCTCGCAAAATTAAGTTGTTTAGTCACGCAATATTGTATATGTGTTACGATTCGCCTAAAGCAATTATCTTTCTGAAAATAAATTAAATATACAAAAATAAATGTTTCAAAGGGTTATCGTCATTCATCCCATTTACTTATTTTTTCGCTTACACTCCAGGAGTCTCAGCAACGTTGAAATTGGAGCACTTCGAAAAAAAATCACTTATCATAAGTGTAATCACTTTTGAAAAATTATCGAAACTGCCTTTGACTTATCCATGCATACTGATACTCCATAAAAATAAACCCTTTTAGCCAAAAGACGTTGATGAATAATTATTTGGATTGTTTTTATCAAACTGATTATGTATTTTCTTGAGCTCTGAAGGCGCGTGACATCACGCTACGTGTGTCAAGCTATTAATAGACCACATGTTTCGTTTAAAAAATCGACATTTCCGGTTGATGTTTTGTCATTTTTTGAAAAATGATTATAAATCATTAGATGAACAAAATTAAGTTTCAATTTCACATTAAAATTCTTTGGGAGTCATAAGTTCATAAAAAACTTCACCATAAGGAAAACAAAATTTTTGTGGATGACCCTATTATTTTGAAATGAACTTTTTATGTTTTAATTGTGGAAAAGGAACCTCAAAAGGATTGGAAAATTGTCTTATATTGCAAAAAAACACTGATCGCTCTAAAATTTCCTCAGGTTCCATAAAATGGTCCCCCAGAAATTGCTGCCTGAGCCTAGCTAATCCCGGGCACTGGCATAATACAGTTAGGATCCGAACCACTGCCCAGGCTTGTCCAGTCTCTGTCCGTCCGGCACGTATAGCCCAAGATTATTTTCGCCTGTCTTTAATTTTGGATGTGTTCCCAGTATTCCCGGTGCCTTGTTCGGATCCAGTTTTTGATGTCCATCCCCATGCAGCAACATGCTAGTCCCAGTACCAGTCCCTGTCCTATGTATTTACTTTCTGCGCCGGATTTTGCCAACTGGTCCGCATTTTTCGTTGCCATTTTATTTTTTGCCTGCAAGTTGGTTTACTGCCATTTTGCATTCCCAATCCAGTTCTGCTGTTATGCCTGGTTTTCCTACCCGGAGAAAAAATTGAAGTAAAATAGCAATTGTACATCTCATGCGTTTGTGGCAGTTTTTTTCTTGCTATTCTAGCTAGAATTCGTGCATTTTAAGCATGACTTTCTCTTCTACTAGGAAAGTTAAACATTACATGCTCTAAGAGCAATCTCGTCGAGCGAGAAAACACTACCTCTTACCCGTGCTGTAATTGCAAGGAACCCTTGCGATTTCGGTATGGATTTCTTGCACTTTGTATCTTACCATCATACCTACGAGAGAGCAAGCGCTGGTACGCATGTCTCAATGCCTCCGTATCCGTTGTAATAACCCCATACCAAATTCCCAAGGGTTCCTTGCAATCTCGGTATCGTCAAGTGAAAGCTTTTCTCGCACGGCGATACTAGTTTCAAAGCATATGCTCGAGGTATATTACCATGCGCTTAATGCTTTGGTAGCGTAGAAACGTGCCATGCTGAAATTGTATAAATTCAAGCAAATACAGCCCTAACATCTAGCCGATCTCGCACGTTAAAATTTCGTACTTTGATAGGAATAGCTCAACTTGCTTAGAGTTTTATACTTAGAGTTTTTTCTACGTGCACTGCAGTTAGTGTCGCTTGGCTGTCAGAACAGATCGTAATATGCCTGCCAGCAGCGTTTTATTCTATTCGTGTTTCAGCACAGCGAAGGTCAGGACCTCCGCCTAAAAGACAGTAGCATGTCGCCCAAGAGGGATCCCTACCCCCCTTCTTCTCCTGCTGCCATATATTCCTGCTCCTGACCCTCCCTCTCCCTTGGCGCCATCTGTATACCAGATTTCCCCTTGGAAGAGCGGGTTACCATTTGTTTGCCACATATCCCTGCTTGGAATGCAGACGCGAAAGGTTTTGGTTCAGTTGAAGCGTTTTGTTAATTTATCTTGCATCATCTCTAGAATCGGCAGTGTGCTGATGTCACTTGGGAACCTATTGTGCCTAGTCTTGCCAGGTGACCAATCGCGTGTGCCGCCCTTGCAGTTATCGCAACATGTAGAGGTTCTTCACAGAGCATGAATCATAACGCCGTTGTGGGAGTAGTCCTCATTGTTCCCGTCAAACCCCTAAACGCTAGCGTCTGCAATCGTCGCAGCCTGTCATGCGTTGTTTTAATTTCCATCAGTGGCCACCAGACCATGGCCGCATATAGGAGCCTTGGTTTAAGGACATCAGAGTAGACCAATGCAAGCATTTTAGGCCCTAGACAAGAGGATGCGCTTGCGCAGCCTCAGGAGGTTGTTTTCAGAATCACTGAATTTGTAAATAAGCAGCAAGCGTTTAATGATAATCTTCTAACCTCCATTTAGACTATCAAAGCTGACATTGCTGATAACTCGAATCGAATTTCTGTGCTCGAAGCTGGCTCAGAAATTGGAAAGGAAGATATAACCAAAACTAAAAAGGATGTCAATGACTTAAAATAAAAAGTGGCTACTCTTGAGCATGCGCTCAACGTAAGCGAGCAGGCGGCCCTTCAAACGACTTTGGAAATTCATAATTTCCCTATGAAACCCAATGAAGACCTTTTTACGAACATCGACTCGATAGCTAAGGCTCTTGACGTTCCCCTTACGAGGGAAGATGTGGTTAAAATATACCGAATTATAAAGGCACCTGCGTTCACAAAATCCTCCAACCCGCCCACCATTGTCGCGAAACTCAGCAATCAACAACTGCGAGATAAATTCTTTGAGAGACGTAAGGTCTTTAGAGACTTCTCTACTTGAAGCATCGGGTGTCCGAGCAAACATAAACACCCTGTTTATCTACGTGAGGCCCTGTCACCTTTGAACCAGAAAATCTACGCCATTGCCCTGGGTCTCAGAAGAGACAAAATAATCAAATATCTTGGGATTGCGGGCGGAAAATTTTGTTGTCGCAGAGAGGATGGATCTCCAAGAATTTACCTGGCTAATCTGCAGACCGTTGAGGGACTTGAATAGCAACTACTGCTTTCTAGTATCATCCTAAGTATATATGTCGGTGAATATAATATAACTTTTCAATTAGACCGATTTCCAACTCATCTAGCGTACTTAATAATTTTTTCGATTAAAAATTTGTATTTAATAACACAAAGGTTTCTCAGTTATTCTAACTGTGCCAATGGAATTTATTATGTTTTACAAAAACAGCTGTTAAATCAAAGTAATCCTGACTATATTATGTTTCATGTTTCATCTGAAAAATCCATTATTGTATCGACTGCACGAGATTCTATAAAAAATGCTAAGATTGTGTTTCGCTCTATTTCGGAGATTTATCCTTTTACGGTCTACTTGAATTTTCATGCTTCAGTACCACTCAAGAGTCTTTTACATTTATATCTACACTTTCACTTCAGCAACTATTTGACTCTGCTTTACCCTATTTCTAATTACTCAATTTGGGCTATGTTGGTTATTGATCATGTTATTTCTATTACTACTATTTCTTTCTATGTGCTACCATTCTTTCAGGTAACTTGCAACTTATAACTAACCATTATACATTTTCAATGGATATCTTAAATAATTGGCATGTTAACTTTATAATGTTTATTTCTTTCATAATTTTTACCTTTATATGTGACTTATTCCCTGTTTTCATCTGTAATCATGTGAACTGGATTTTTTTGGCCAACGTATTTCAGACACTTCTATATTTAACTGTACTTGAACGTTTCTTATCACTGTCAAAATGAAAACCTTAAATATTTTTCACGTTAACGCTCAGTCTTTACCTGCCCATTTCCACGAATTCTAACATCATTTTATGTCCTGTTCCTACCATAGCATAGCAGTGTCTGCGCCCTCGCTTACGCCTAACATTCCATCTAGCCTCATAGCACTTGATCATTACACACTTTTCCACAGAGATAGAGATGAGAGAACAGGGGGTGGGGTCTGTCTCTACATTCATGACAGCTTAAGGGGTGTACAGGTTGGAATGAGTCTTCCTGCCTATTACCCTATTGCTAAATACCTTTATATCAAGGTATCTTCGTCTCATGACAGCATGTTGGTGGGTGTGATTTACAAACCTCCTAATGCCTAAAAGCAAAAAATGTAGCAGCTGATATTTCAAACAAGAAAAGTATCCATTTAGTGTCTGAAAATTCTTAAATCTGTAAAAAATTGATGGTATATTTGATGTTTGAAGAAGTGTCAATAGTATTGTGAGTCCGAGGCGTGTTATTAGTAGATTTGGAATTGACTACAATATAGTAGTTATATGTTCAACTTTTCTGAACTTTAAATTAATTTTCAACTGTATTTTTCTTACAGATTTGGTTCCAAAAGAGCGGCCAACACCAAAAATAGGCTCGCGAGAACTTGTTGAGGAATATGATGTGGTGTTCCGCAATGGCAAATTTTTGGGAGTTCTCTGGAATGGGCGAGTTTACATTTCACTTTCAACGCAATGGAGTATGTCAAAAGCTAAAACAATAATTGTTAAGAGAATGTTATCTGAAACGATTTTTAAAAAATTATATAGCGTTTCAAAATTGAAAATTGGAATGATGGTTTCCTTTCTTCTTAATTGGAGGGGGATTTTGAAATTCAGATGCCCTCCATCCAAAGACCTTACTCTGAATCCACCCCTAGGATGTTTTATGAAATAGTTTTTACTCCAAGTAACGTATATATCCGCGGTCCAAAAGTATAAGGGACCGTACTTGAATTACGTAACAGCTCAAGACGGGGGGAGGGGTCGAGAGATTTTTTTACGATATGTTACGGTAGGGGAGCGCGGGGTCCTTCGTTAATGTACCTAATTTTTTGAAATTCGAAAATGAAACAAATAACTCGTAGTAAATGTGCAGGAATTTAATATGAAAAAAGGGAAAAGTCAGGGATTGAGAAGAAACATCTTGTAGAAGTCAGGGAATTTCTATAGCTTTGAAGAACTGTCAAAGAGAATGAATTTGAAATTTTTCAATTTTAATTTGAAATTTTTTTATTTTGTTTATAAAAGATCCTAGGTTAGAAATGTTACAAGTTCAGGATTCTGGTCTTTGACCGTTAATGGTTAGTTAATGGTCAGGGAAAATGTAAAATTGACCAGGGAACAAGTAGAGCATTTTTAAAATAAAATTTTGCCGGAACCCTGATATAATATTCTTCTCAGTGATTTATTTGACTTGTATTTACATTTATATTAATTTTTTTGAGTTGTTTTCTCCTAAAGATTATCTTTTCAGTTATAAAATGTATTACTTGTTCTTTTTGCATTGAAACTTTAAGTATCTTCGTAACAAATTTACTTCTTATTCAAAACTCATATTTTAATTTTAAAAAGGAGCGATTCCATGTCAAATCGTCAAAAGAATTTCAGCTATTGTTAGAAATGTTGACAAAAAGTCTAGTATCTGTTCTCTTGGGTGCTGAAAGAAGAACCCTTAAATAATTTGTGAAAAAATTAGAAAACTTAGGAGATATTCAAAATTGAAAAATGGTCCTCCTTTGGTAAACTTGCATAACTTTGATGATTTCAATTAAATGAGGTTTATTTTTTCAAATTATTTGTAATAGGTCGCAGTTTAGAATACAAAAATTTCGAACTAAAAGATTTCAAAAACTTTTTGGATTTTTCAGAACTTGATTTTTAAACAGAATTTCTGAAAAAACCCACTTTTTATATTGTTCATTTTTTTATATTTTCAGATGTCACAGCGTACGTTTTTAATTATTCCTCAAAAACTAATTGAGATCCCATTTTGATATTTACATGGCTTGTAGAAAAGATTGTGAGCTATCTATATGAAAATATCATTAAAATCACCAAAGTTATGCAAGGTTGGGAAAAAAAGAACCAAAATTTTCAATTTTGAATATCTCCTAAGTTTTTCGATTTTTTCAAAAATCATTTTAGGGGTTTTCTTTCAACACCCAAGAGAACGGATACTAGAATTGTCATCAAAATTTCTAACCATAGCCGAAATTCTTCAGATGATTTGACATGAAAATGCTCAAAGTCAGACTGAAATATTCTTTTGTCTAGTACTATTTGAGACTGTTTATTCTGAGTTTTAATTTAATACCTAAAATGTGTTCTGAAATAATACTTTTTTCACAGTTGAATCAGTGAATCTGGAACCTGGTGATATAGCGATGACCATGTTTAGAGTAAAAAAAGCAGAATATACGAAAAAGGGGTGGACGGCTATTGTGTAGAGCCATGCAGTGGTGTTCGGACGCGGATATCTCTGGCACATGTTCTTCCTCGCCCAGCGGGTAATTCAAAAACTTAAATACAGTATAAAATAAATACATTATGGAATTGAGCAAAGCCACGGCTTAATATTTGCTTCTCAACAACTATATATATTGAGATATAAGGTGCCGTGAAACAATTATGTAAAGATTTTTATGAAATTTTGAACCACATACCCATCTTTTTCAGGGTCTGTAAGTTTTTAACCCCCTCCCCCATGCTTAAGTACCGTTTGCCATCTAAATATAGACAGTTGACTTTTTCATCAAACTAGTTCAATTATCGAAAGAATAATTAAATTCTTATCAAATAGATGAATTTGCTATAAAACAATTGAATTTTCAACCCTATCTTTCTTTGAAATATAAAAAAACTGAATTTGCTTGCAAAATATGAATTGTTCATATACAAATAACACTTTTTTAAAAAGAATATTAATTACTATTCATTTAGATCAAATGATGCACCGCATGCTCTCAGCGCAAAAAAAAAAAATTTTCAAGAGAAAAAAAGTGCAATTTGTTTATATATATTTCGTAATTTTTTTAACAAATTTTTTCATATTTTTTTTTTATATTTTGAACAAACGTTTCCGTAACGTACCCAATAAAATACATTTTGCACCACTAATATAGACTAAGCTATTGAATGGTTTAAAATGAGACATTTTCTTATATTTAAAATAATAAACGTGAAATTTTTTCTTACAGAATCAAATGAAGATCAAGAGTTTGAAATAATGAAGAATCATCGCCCACGCCATAGGCCAATGTTATCTCTGCCAAGGCTTGAAGTTAATTTCGTTCTATTATGTTATTTCGTAATTAGGTAAATCTCTCTTCTATTTGAATCTGGATTAAACAAAAAAATTTGTAATAACTTGTTTCAGTACAGTTGCAAATGTTACATAATCGTGTTTTTTATTCAACTCTCCTATTTGGCACGTTTTCCATTTCTATAACCTTCTTCGTGTTAATACTTGGGGTTGCCTACTTCCCTGAATGAATTAATATGCTTCGACTAAGAAATTGTTATTTTTTCACTATCGAGTTAATGAATATTAGAAATAAATAAATTATTCATTTTTCACTAATCTTCCGTAGCTCACTTTGCATTAATTATTTTTCTAGTAATCAGTGGAATTTCACTAATTTAGATTTAGAGAGATAGGAAGGCATACGATATGCAGTGAAGTTTCATCATCCCTGCTACATGTCTTGCACTCGGTCGTGGCGCTGAACCCCATTGTGTACATGGGATAGTTCAAGCAGTTTTGCCCTGTGAACATCTGATTCACTAGCCTTAGGTCTTTCTTGGGTAATATTACAATCTTCCTCTCTCTGTCCATCCTGTACGCATTGCCCAAGATTGCTTTTCCCTCTCAGCGACCCTGTATTTGTATCCAGTTTTCTAGACTTTTCGCCTTTCGACTTTGGACTTGCGA
The DNA here is from genome assembly GCA_932195095.1 of Andricus curvator. NCBI lineage: Eukaryota > Metazoa > Arthropoda > Insecta > Hymenoptera > Cynipidae > Andricus > Andricus curvator. Next base: position 89,914 of record CAKNYM010052469.1, read on the forward strand.
CTGGATTTTTTATTTATTTATAAAAAAAAAAGTGTATTTAACAATTAAATCTTAAGCTTTATTTAAAAAGATGTAAGGCCATAAATGTGACAAAGCGTAGTCAGGGAGATTAGAGTGATAAAAAAAATCAAAGTACGAATTCCTTGTGGGATAATGGCTTATTTTGTGATGTTTCCAAAAAAAAGAAGATGTGTATTTTTTTCTTTTCGATCAGAACAGTTGAATTTGTATCGAAAAAAGTTGAATTTGCAAGAAAAAGATGAATCCTTAACAAAAAATGTAATAATTGATAATAAAAAAATTATTTCGACAAAATAGTTGAAATTTCCACAAAATAATTGAATTTGCTGAAAAGTAGTTGAATTTTCATCCTACAAAGATGAATTCTCATCAAGAAATGCTATAGTTGATATTTCAACTAAAGCAGATGCATTTTCAAATAGAGTGATGAATTTTCTAACTGAAAAGACGAATCTCAAACGAAAATGCAAATTGTTGAAATTTTAAGCCGAAAAAGAAAATGTTGTCAAAAAAAGTGAATTTTCAACCCGAAAATATCAGCTTTCAAAAAAATGTAAAAGTTACATTTCCACTTGAAAAGATTAATTTTAAACAAAACAAAAAAAAACGAGTTTTCAACAAGACACTTAAATTATTAACCAAAGAGAGTTAAGTAATAAATTGAAAATAAAAACGTTAAATCTTAAATTAAAAAAATTCATTGAAAAACATTCAGTGAATTTTGCACAAAATAGTTAAATTTTTGACCGAAGAAATTCATTTTTAACTGAAATGATGAATCTTGGACTAAGAAAATCCATTTTCAACAAAGTTCCAGCAAAAAACTTTACGCACTCTATGCACGGACCTTATCTGAAAATCTTCGTTTTAATTATCATAAACCGGAGCCAATTGCTACCTCGGGTAGTATCTCTACAATAATTTTTGTTATGATTAATATTTTTGAGAGTGTTTCTAATCGAGGCAAAACAATTTTTACCTCATTTTGTCGAAATTTAAGGAATGTATTGCAACCTGCGGCTTTTTGCCGGGTTGATTATTATTGTTAATTCAACTAATTAAACATAATTCCGGCCGGCGCCTTATAGCCGGGTTAACTGTAGTTGTTAATTTAACTAATTAACTGTATTTATAAGTCTAAGAGAAGTAAATAAAGCAGCTTCTTTTGGAAAAAAGACAAGACTCTATTTCTATTCACAAAATTGTTTTTATTCAGTAATCCCTGAGCTAAACTATTTGTACAAACAGGTTTCTAGTCCCTAGTCTAAATTTTCAAAAGTACGAGCCCTAAAAACTCAAAGAAAAGGCACCGATCTCTCGCTAGAGATCGAGCGTTGGAAATTTGAATATATAGAAACTGAGTGGCAAGCTGCACTTTCGGCAGCTGCTACTGTCCGCAGCTAATGGCTAATTTTATTGCTAATAAAACCGTATAAGGCTGAACGGGCCTTCTAAAACTCAAATGAGATCTAACTAAAAATGCTATACATTCAAATGAGGTTATCTATGTTCGTCCAATATCTAGAGATTATAATACAAAGATAATATGGGACACACATAGTCCTATGTTCACGTTAGGGTGAAAACTAAAGTTAGATTGTAATTCACAAAAATATATCAGTCTTAATTTACAGTACTAAAAGGAGTAATGTTTTCGAGGATAACGTGTCTCGATATCTCAGTTAAAATAAGGAGCACACAAAATATATTACACAAGGATTTATTCTTTATACCGAAAGAATGAATCTGTTCGAAACTACACTATCGGTTTTTAAAATAAATGTCTATGCTTTAAGGTTCAGTAACAATTGTAGGTATTGGTTCTCAACGAACGCAGTGATTCCATCCGTAAAGGCAGATGTGCTTCCTTTGACATAATTGATTAGCGATGAATTTTGTAAGTTTGACCTCAAACTGACCTTGACCCTGACCTGATGGGACCAAATGGACAACGGATTTGAATTCAGCGA